>JAIPRK010000561.1:67966-175463 GCA_025469195.1 Chaitophorus viminalis | reverse complement strand
TTAAGTTTAAATTTTTTTATGTAACTTGACATATCTTTACTATAGAAATATCACTTTAGGAACCCCTTACAATAATAATTAACCGTAGATGAAATTGCGTCCGGGACGCAATTCGTTCAAAAAGGTTAATCTACCTGTTTTGGTACGCAATTCGTGTGTACCCCTGTACAACATAGCAAGTCCCCCGTTCGGTTTTTTTTTTAATGTTGCACACAAGTAACTCAATTTTTATATTATTTTTAAAGCAAAGAGTCGTTTGATACTTTCAGGATGATTTAGTTTTATAACTAGAATATGACGAAAACAATCTAATTTTGAAATTTAAAGTTTTTAATTCAATTTTATCAATTTTAGGTAAAAAAATATTGTTTTAAAAATATGTAGGTAATGAAATTATATTGATGTTAAATATTGATTCGTGTTCTTAAAATAGCCAATGAATTTGTTTTATTTACTTTTTATTTTTAAATAAATGAACCGACCACGTATTAAATATATTGTCGATAGACGGATTTAGAATTGGATAAATGGAAGAGAAATCAATAAAAAAAATATGTGGGATTATAAAGAAATTCGTCTGGACGGATGTAACAAATAATTTATTTTATAGCTGGGAAACTCTTCACATTTATCATTGCTTTAATAAACTAATAGTTCATTATTCTATTTAACTGATCCCAGTATAAAAAATGACCAAAGAGTCATCAATATTATGAATAATTTGAATTTCCTAGATCATCATTTACATGACTGATAACAGTTGTATAAAAACAGTAATTACAAAATATAATGTCGTTTATACAGCTTATCTTCGGAAACCAAATGCTTTTGAATACAATCATATATATAACAATAATATTACGTTTATGTTTATTATGATAGTTTATGAGTAACCATAATACTAAAAAATAATAACACATAATTATATCATATATTTTTCTAGTAATATGGAATACGAGTGAAAATGATATAATTAGTTGAGATAGGTAGTAAAAATAACAATTATAACACTTTTTACACGTTTATTTATTTTAGGGTGTGTAGATGATTTTATTTCACTTATAGAGAGAAATTATATTTGCCCCAGCATTCAATAGACTGTAAGACGCTTTTCCCCGACTGATGGGCTGCAATATTGCATATCTCGAAATTCGAAGTGTAGCTATTTGTTTAGCCATACACGCGTATATATACCACATTGAACAACCACGCCGATATGTATAGTTATACTAATATTATTTCATATTTGTTTCCATTGCTGATAAACATTAATGTGATGGATTATTATATTTGTCTGTCTCAGAGTCTACTTAAGGAAAACATAGCACATCTATAGATATAAATGACAAATGTAGGTACAGTGTATTCTACTCGTGTAACGTATATAATACTATTCGTATTGTGCACTCGATTATTTTTCTTGTACATGTACTATATACAATATACTTGCACTGTTTTACAGTAGTTCGTTGTTGTTACAAACAATTATATATTCGATATATTTCTGTGTCTTTAATTCCATTTTTTTTTTTTATATATTCGCAAAATCAGTGATGAACTGAATTTGAATTTCAGTGAAAATATTTAAATACCATTCTAAAATAGGGTCGCAATTGAGCAGTTTGATATACTTGATTGTTTATTCGTGCCGAGTATTTCGGAAGAAGTAACAGTGAATGTATATATGCATGAATCTGTATGAAATGAATAAAACAGTATCAAGAAACACGTTTGATAGGTGTAATCTTGAATCTTGATGTTCCTAATGCTAAGTAAGCTGAATATTGAAGAAAGCCTGTTGCACGGATGCATGGTTTGGTTGATTCAGTAATTCTTAGAAACTGGATAGTGGCATAATGCCAATGTGATTTATATGTTTATTTGGATTTTATTTTTTTGTTGTTTTATACTAGTGTTTGAATCGTTAATTTTATACTCCTTTTCTTTAGTTCATTTGGTTACGACGTGATCGATCAGTGTTATGTTTCTTTTTATTATAAGTATGTGACAGCCGAAACTGTAAAATATGTTAAGATTTATGTCGTTTAATGAATACTGGTTTATACTTTTTATATTATATACCTACACAGTAAAATTTTAAATTCAGTGTCTTACTACACATATATATACATAATTATTATACTACTTATCGGTATATACTTGCACTTCCACATCCAACAACAATTTATGATGATTTGTAATAATTGTTATAAAAATACTAATATAATTATAATCAATAATAATACATAATATACTAGGTACGTGGCTACGTAATACATATTCAAGTGAACTGATACACTACGGTACATATAGCCAATAGTGTGCTTAAATTAAAAATTAAATATCGATGTAATTGTATAGTATAATATTATTATATTAATTAATCGTTGGCTACATTACATCAAATGGTGTTGTGGATAATATTTGTTTAGAACACTGTTACAATGATGATCACATGTACATCATAAATCAACATTAAAATTAAAATAATTTTACTATAAGTCAATATAGGTATCTAGTATCTAGTAAATTTTAATATTATCACATTATGAACCTTATCATTATATTATGCAATATACATTAAGTTGTAATATAGACCGTATACATGTAATAAACGACAAACGTATACAAACAGTTAAACCGTTTTCCCGATAAGCATAATATAGGATATTATTGTACGTTTTGAGAACGAAAATGTTAGTTACCTACTCTGCTGTCTGTTGGCTTATTACCAATTACCAGTGTTCGTTTTGCATGAAAGCATCGATAAAAACCTCGAATTTCACATGTAATTTCATGTATTCATAAACATATATGAATATAATACAGTGTATGATATATTCAGTATAAATAGACGTCATTATGTCGATATACAAGATAAATGGTGAGACACAGGGGTGAAGGCCAAAGTCCACAGTGTGGCCGTGTGGGTCTGGCTCATGATAGAGTCCCAGAGGTATAAAATGATTTTCAACGAGCATAAAAAACTTAATGTCGACTTTAAAAAAATATAACTACATACCTAAAATATCGTACAACTTGATCAAAATATTTTATTCGAAAAAGTACAATGAAACGATAATTTTCTCATACCTAATCTTTTATTTAATTAACCTTAATTATTTTTTATTTTTCGTATTTTCCTTTTTAGCTATGGGTCCAGAACATTGAAAAATATACAACAGCCCCCCGCGATAACCGAGTGGACAAGACTAAAGTTGATATTTAATTTTAACAGTACAACCTCCAACAAAATGAACTATCATTGGAAGGAAGAAACGTCCTAGAGTACATTATTTTTTTTTTTTAATGGTATTTTTAAATAAACGAATATTGGGTTTTAAATTTGTTGTAAATAAAGAATTATAAATTTTTTTTCTGTTCAATATTTTTACTTTAATAATTTTTCAAACTAAAATTTCATAAAACAGAAGACTAAAAGATTTAATACGAGTTGGACAATTTTGGTGAACGCTAATTGGAGATCCCTTCACATTCGATCACAGAACTTATTATAAACGCAGTATATTGACAAACGAGTTTACATTTTTTTTTCGTAAATAGTCCTTAATAGGTAGTTAGAGATATCAAGATATTAACCAACTCACGACTTTGTAATACTACCTAATACAGAATACAGAAAAATAATATTGTCTATAGGTCTCTCGAGTATTACGACGAAAATAAGAATTGTGTAGATAACGAAAATATTTGTATAAACAAAATAAATAAATGAAATTGTGAGCAAAAGAATTAGCGGAACGCTCGTCTTTTTTTCTGTTTTAAGTATCTAGAATGTGTAAACAGTACGTCAAGTACAGTAGATAATTTTTATTTACCAAGAGACAATAATAAGCTAGTCATACATCATACAATATAATAATATATACCTATGGTATTGAATGTTTTAGGAACGCATAGGACCCGTAAACTTTAAACGCAGTAAAAAGAAACCGCGTGCTAGCAAACAAACCTTAATGCGATAACCATGGTAACGGTGTGCGATGACATTGTAGGTATATTTGAACGTTTTATTTGCTAATCGTAGTTATTCCAAATTTCAATGTAACACTTGGGACGCCGATGAGTTGGTACTTGGTTTTAAATTATTAAATTAGGTCGACGTTATAATTATTAATAGATATACGGTATACTGTATACGAGATATAATCATCCAAATTTCCAATTATTATTGGTTTTGACTAACGGCAATAATATTTCCTTCTCATTTTGTACAAACTTGTCATACTATCATCATATTACAAACTATATTAACATTTGTTTCCTAATCCTTGTTGGTAAATAATTAAATTACAAATTTGAAATTTCCACACTCGATTCCACTGGTGGCACCAGCTGTCAGAGATGAATTATATCATGTCAGGACCAACGAAAGGGAGGGGCAGCTGGGAATATAGCCCTAGAACCCAGTCCTCGAAGAGGGGCCCGGTCAATATCAGTCAAATGATTTTGTCTTTATGTAATGTGGTTTATTATTTATTATAATTTTTTTTTTTTTTGACAAATATTTGTCAAAACTATATAATATTAAATATTGCAAAAAATATCATAAGGGATCTATACCCTCATCACCCTGTTTGATTGCCACTGGGTCTCGCCAAGGCAATCAAATCTCATATTTTACATAATTATTACTTAAAAAGGCGCCCTGGGTCCCTTGAATTCTCTCCACCGACCACGGCTCTGGTGGTGGTATTCCTATAGGATCTCGGATACAAGGTTCCTTGGACTGATGGAGTGATTGATAACAGTGAATGACAAACGCTACATCACTATAATGTATAATTATAAATAATAATGTTTATAATCAATATGGCTTCATCTTCCTATATATTGTTATGTTCAATATATTATTCAGGTGGTGATGGTCGACCTCTATAGTATGTTTGCCGCATGAAATTAAAAAGGTGCACGCCACCACCATTGAGCAAAGTTTGAACTTGAAATCGGTTGGTTCGCAAGCCATCGCGTGTAAATAGCGTTCCGAAACTTTTGTCATACTACCCGAGGGTTAAAATTAGATTTATAATGTTATGAATATTAGTTAATCGCTTTGGACAGCAGCCAGTGCTCGAAAAGTGGCGTTTATTATTAGTTTTCGCGCGCGCAAATCGTGTAATATACTAATATATCTATATATTATATTATATGCTTCACATAATCACGTACCTAGGTACTCTATATGACTATAGTATCGTCTCGTAAAGTTTTCGATGTTGTTCACAACTTTTCAGATATTTTTCAATCTATTATGTGTATATATATGCGTATATAGGTGCACGCGTACATTTACGTACACGAATAAATGTATTATTGTCCGACATCATTCCCTATATAAGGTTAATGTTTTTAGACAACAATAAATAATTATAATACAGGATGCAGCACATCAGCTATGCATAGATATTTGAATAGTATTTAATATCAAATTTTTAATATTTCTTTAATTCATCATTGAAATGAAACTGTAAAACTATTTGTTATGCACTTTTCGTATAAACATTTATGCTGGTACCAAAATTGAATTTTGTTGATTTACATTTAGTAGAAAATGGTTAAGAAATTAAATCCAAAAATAATACCTTACCTACTAAATATTTTGATGTACCTCATTTAATTGTTTTCTACAATTATTAATAATATAAAATGAATCGTCTGATGTATGATTTTCTGCGAGTAAAAATAAGTAGATTGATTATAATATGATATCTAGCCCAGAAGAAATTAGTTTAAATTCAAATCAAGTCGTTAGAAAAACACTGAAGTTAACATTAAAATTTAAATGAATGACTTATAGAGATTCTAGACGCTATGCTTTAGCCTGTGCTCCTACAGTCCTACAACTGTAATTGGACCTTAAAAGTTAGAAGCATAAGTTTATAAGTCAAGATATAATAGTACCCGAATATGAGATATTTTCATAAAAATATAATAATTACCAATAAATGAATATACCTACAATGATGATTATAAATTCACGATGAAATACATTTGATTTACCTAACTCTGTAAACTAAAACATTATTGAAAGGTGCTGAGTAGTAGGCACAGTAGTAAGCACAATTAGTTCCCTGTCCACTAGTTAACCTTGGATGTTTCTTATTTAATACATTTTTCAATTTCCTTTTACTTTTGTTTCTGTTATATTTTTTCAAGATACGATTTTGCAATTTTTACTCAGTACCTATCTTATCAATAGCAAAAATTATTAATTCATTTTTTCCAGTTTGTCGTTAATCTTGTAGCTATCTGCTAAAGAATTCTCTTATTCTTGTTAAATTTAAATGTATGGAAAATTAAAATTATATTATTCATAATTTTTAACATAAAATATGCTGTAAGATTTAGGAATAAATAACTTAATAACTATCAACTTCTATCAAACTAAACTTTGTTTTTTTATATAGGTACTGAATAAATTCCTAATCATTGTCGTTTATATAATAAATATTATGTAGCTAATAAATAATAGTCATGATTAATCATTTTAATTATAATTGTACCGAGGTGGATCCACCTTGAATTATACAACAATATTTCCCTTATTGTCTATGTCAATTGGCAAGTCAAATACAAGTACAATAATATACCTAATGATAAGGAATAAAAAATAACTTTTATTATGACTCTTCGGCAAAAAGTAAAGAGACTACGCTAATAGGTTAGTATAACCAGTATAGGAATGGGTACTGAGAACTCTTCGGTACAAACTGGAAAGATTAATTCCTCGAAAACGGTTTACAAGAAGGAACCATTTGCCAAAACCCCTAAAAAAAAAAAAAATTTGGTCACCACTCACCACTGGGATCGGAGAAAATGACAAAATACTTTTAAACGTTTGAACAATCGACAATCCATCCCAAGTATCCTGACCAGATACTTTTTAGGTCAATATAAAATCGATTTGGGGGGGGAGGTATAACTGTGATGGGATAAAAATAAGCAGCAATAAACGGCACGTATGAATATACTGATTAAACGTTTGCAGTCTGATTGTCCGATAATTAATAAAACGTATGTAAGTGATGCATGTGAACCCGTCTTAAGTACAATGATGGTACCATTCCTTGTTTAGTCCGAGGGTCAGGGGTGCCAAAACCTATATTGATGTAGGGCTACCAAATTAAAATGGATAGATGGGTGGATAGCAGAGATAAAAATTTATTAAATAGAATTTTTTTTTATCATAACTGCCTCCTAGGATGCAACTAAGAAATAATAACTTAAATAAGCGAATAAGTAAGGTGGGCGGGTGGGTTGTCAAATATGATTTGCCCTACATAATGTATTTTAATATTTCGGTTGCCCTGCCCAGGTTAACTCGGAAATGGAAAAGTATACAATGGTGCTTAATGCTTAATGGCGACACCATATTATTATACAGCGGTTTAACGTTTTTAACTTTTAACATGGCCGGGAGAGTAGAAAAAGAACCAACTTGGTGGGGGGAGGCTTTTCAATTCACAAATGTTTAGTTTTTATTTTATTTTTGTAAAAATTAATTGTACTTTGGTGTACCTACGTCCTACTAGCAGCTATAATACCGACTCACGTAAAAGTGGTTGAAATTTATGTAAAAGAGTTTTTCGCAGTGAACGTATATAAGTATAACCATTGATTAAATATGTATATCTAATCAATGTAATAACTTATTTCCGTACTATAGCGGTAATAACACAATAATGCAAGTATTCAATAAAAATAATAACATAGGTGTAAACTATTAGGTTCTCAATATTAAATCAGACTAAAAACCTTAGAAAAAAAAAAAAAATAAATAAATAAAAAGGAAAGCTTATTCGTTTGGGCCACCTATGTATTCGTCCCTGACACACTAATTTACGGCCCTCGGGGGACCCGCGTAGAGAGGATCCTTAATTCGTTTTAATTAGATAAATTAGCAATTAGGTACATACCTGTACCTATCAGCTATGCCATAAATTCTGAATGTGTGCATTGAAATATTTCAATTTACTTTGATCGAATCGCCAGTCGCCACACTACTGAGATCGCTGATTTTCTCACATTTACACCAATATATACCAGATTATTGTTTAAAACAATTCAGGTTCAGGAGTTCAACTATATAAGGCTCATAGTTACCTCACCATAATTATTTTGTAAATTTTAGATACTGAACGGAGTGATGGAATCTATTGGTTTTACAATGATACGTGGTTTTTATTTTTTTATTTTCGTGTTTGTCATCACGTCTTGGGGCAGTAAAAATGCTTCGAATTTTTTTTACAGCACTTTTTGTGAAAGGAAAGCGAATGAAGATGGTACTTGGGCAAAACAAAAATATAAATTTATCAATAATTTTTAAAAGTGCCGAGGAAAACCGTAAAAATATTGACATATTACAATTAAAATAATACATATAATACATAATATATTACATATACCTATTCTAGACTAACCAATCATATCGGTTCAGAATCGTTTTTCGTATACAATGATTCCTATCGTTGCATTTATGTTTAACAAATCCATTATAATGAGTAATGACCTATCCTATGAATGAGTTACACTCCATCCCCTACTGTACAGCAGAGCAACTCCCCGTCTGGTTCTTTCCTATGCAATTATATTTATATATACTTATTATTTACAATTGCTATATGTTTTTTTTTTAATCAGCTATATACATTAATTACACATTCAGTTGTACGACTCTCTATGATTACAATTTCTCTAATACTTTCAATTTAATCATATCATATACAATTCTGTATTTACATTGCAAATATTTTAACACCAATAAAATATAGATTTCAGTGAACAGTGAAAAAAAAAAGGTAATTGTTTTGTGGTCCCAAAAGAAATTTTTGTTTACAGATAAATTAGTACACAGACCATGTTTAAAGTATCCATTTTCTTAATAAAAATAAAAAATAAAAAAATTTGAACATTTGAACTTCATAAATAAATTGTAAACAGTTTATTAGATAATGGATAGTTAAGTTTCTGATGTATATATTATGTATTGTCTTTTAAAACATATTAAATTATACAAACTAGTATACTAGTTGAATAAAATAGCTTAATAAACAAAAACCAAATAATGAGTATCTTTAAATATTATTATCTATAATCTATTTTTAAAAATATTTCGGTCAAGTAGATTGAATTGAATTATCTACACAATTCAAAGTAAATCAAATAAATTCAAGCAAGTTACTTAAGGGCACATTACATCTTAAGATGTCTAATTTAAGTCATAATTAAGAATTGAGAAAATAACATAAAAAATTAGATAAAAATTCAAATAATTTCATCGAGTCATTTCATTTTGTTGAAATTAAAATTCTCTTCTGTGATATTTATCGGGCTCCATGAAAGAGGTAACCACAACTCTGTTGTTGAACTTTCGTCCGGCTAAAGCTTGTTGCGCTTTTTGGCAGTCAGCAATAGTATTAAACTCAATGAATACCTAAGAAACAATTATGTTAATTATTTATTTCTAATAAAAAATTATTCAAAATCAATACTTTTCCGCAACCAGGTACATCAATCCCTTCAATTGGTCGTGGGATTTCTAAAGATCGAACTACACCATATTTATTACATTCTTCACGAATATCTTCTAAAATATCTTCATACTCTTCTTCATCTTTAAGTTCATCAGGTGTTACCATATTTAATAAACATAAAACCTGAAAATAAAAGTGAATTATATTATAAAGTTATATTATAAAGTTCACACCATGTTATTAAAATATGTATACCTCAGTTGGAGGTCCTGCAGTTCCAACAACTGTAAGTCCAGGAACTTGAATTGTGACAGGTACTTGTCCAAGCCCTGGATTTTTAGCCCCAATACTTGCCCTCTGTACAATCAATTTCTTTTCTCCTAATTGCATACCATTTAAACCAGCAATGGCCTACAATAACAATATTAAAATTATTATTATACTAAAATTATGTAAAAAAAAAAAGTTTTGTATTTTACCTGATCAGTCATCACAACATCGGCATACTCACAAAAAGCATAACCTTTACTTAAACCAGTAGCAGCATCTTTAACCAAATTGAATGCTTTAAGCTGACCGAATGATGTAAGTAACTCCTTCACCTAATACCACACAAATAGTTAATATAAAATTAATTTTTTCCAGTTGAATACTATTCAACATAAAATTTAGTATTATTCTCATACTTTGTGGATCTTAAACTTAGTTATGTATTGCTAAAAGGATATCACACCCCTCATGAATAATCTGTCTTACAAATGTAAAACATAGCAAATCATTGTTCAGTTGAATTAATGTTGTTAGCTTAAAAATTATAGCAAACTCACCAATTATCAAACTTCAGAGAAAAACCGATAAAAATTTGTAGTAATTGTGTTTGTACATTAGTTTTTTATGATATTTTCAAACTGTAATATTTTACAGTCATAACTTATAAAAAATTTAAATTTTGTATAAGCCTACAAGAAGACACAAATAATGTTTTACCCTTTAAATTCAATAATAGGTAAGTTTCTCTAATATTAAAGCTAACATATCTTTGATTCTACTGATTGCTGAATTGTCATGTTGTAAGTTTGTAAGACAAAAAAAAAAACACATACGAATGTCGCATCCTCTTTAAAAAAAATTGTATGCACTAAATGGTAATTAGAAAAATTCATTGAAATATGAAAATATAAATCAAAGGGTTGCTCAACTTAAAATAGCAATATATATTTGTATTACTTGCTAAATAATTTATCATCATAATTATATAAAAAAAACCCGCGAGGGATTTCTAAAATATCAATTGTTATTAAAAATCATATACATAAACATATAAGTGACATTAAGGACCAAGTAAAAAATGTCATTAACATATTTGAAATATAGTTTATTTAATTATATGGGGATATATCAGTGATTTATGACATAACTTATGATTTTTTTTTTGTCTTCAATAAATATATCTAGTTAACGTTATATATTAAGTACTCAAACTTGTTAAACATTTCATACAGAAATAATTTTACATAATATTTACGAAATTGTAAAAATTATTAGAATGTTGAGTAATAAGTTATCAATTTATCATCCACTGTTGACTCCAAAGAATATGATAAAAAAATCATTTACTTTCTTTAGTTAGCATTAAGAACAAGTTTACATTTATCATAATTACCTATTTTCTACTTGGATCCTTACTCCTTAACATGTATATGACATCAATATAACAAAAACATTAATAAAAACTTAAGATTATATTAAATTTCATTATAAAATATGTACATACAATTCACAAAGAACTTAATGGTAAACCAAAAGTTAATTTAAACAATTTATTTGAAAAACAGATGAGTACTTACATTATAGTTATACTTATAATATTAGAATCTAAGATCTTTTCATTTACCTGTCTTATAACCGTTCTTTATGCTTAATCATAAAATTCCAATATTTTGAATTAAGCGAAATCAATACTAAATATTGTTTATGATAGATTACTCTTAAGATTATTTAACTTCTGTTCTAATAGTATATTTTATTACTTCATTTTTAATTATGGTCCGAATCCAATATCCTCTAAAAATTTATTCAACAATATTTCCCACATAACAATAACGTATATAGAATTTTATAAAGGGAGGAAAAAAGGGTAAATTATTACCTTATACTTGGTGAACATCACTTATAATCTATTTCAATAGATTCATTAATTTAATTTGTTTTTGAAGTATAGTCATCAATTTAAAGTTATAGGATGATATTAATATAAACTAGGGTGGTCCAACCCGCGGCCTGCGAAGCTTTTTTTTCGGCACCTCCAACAATTTTAAATCACAATAATATTATAAAAAAATCGCAATAATAAGATATAAAATTTATACGAATTTATACAAATTATTTACGAATTGTTATAAGGCGGAAAATCCCAGGAGTTTGTCAACAATTTTGTTCAAAGTAAAACATTTTATTCAAATATTATTTGTTTAATATTAACACATATAATTTCCCAGTTTATACATTTGTATTGTTAAACTAACTATGTTTTAACAAAATATGATCTTTATTATGTATTAAAAATAATAATTATATATTTTTTGTACTATATTAAAGGAATATTTACTATCACTAATCTTTTACTTGTAAATTAATTGGTAATATTACTACTTTAAATAAATAATTAAAAATATGTTTCTATTTCAAAATAGTATATTATTATTTATTTTTACTTTAATAAAATTAAATGTAGGTTATTACATGGTGATTACATTTTGTGTATAATTTTTAATATGTAATACAAGATTTTACTTTATTCAACATTTTGTTACACTTAGTAAAGTATAAATAAGGCTGTATACATTAAAATTATGTTTTAAATAAGTTAACAGTATTATTATATAATCAATAATTGTTAATAATTAACAATTATTGATTAAACAATTATTATTATTATTATCATTATTATTATTATTATTATTACAATTATTATTGTTAAACAACAATTATTGATTATATAATAATACTGTTAACTTATTTAAAACATAATTTTAATGTATACAGCCTTATTTATACTTTACTAAGTGTAACAAAATGTTGAATAAAGTAAAATCTTGTATTACATATTAAAAATTATACACAAAATATAATCACCATGTAATAACATACATTTAATTTTATTAAAGTAAAAATAAATAATAATATACTATTTTGAAATAGAAACATATTTTTAATTATTTATTTAAAGTAGTAATATTACCAATTAATTTACAAGTAAAAGATTAGAGATAGTAATTATTCCTTCAATATAGCACAAAAAATATATATAATTATTATTTTTAATACATAATAAAGATCATATTTTGTTAAAACATAGTTAGTTTAACAATACAAATGTATAAACTGGGAAATTATATTTGTTAATATTAAACAAATAATATTTGAATAAAATGTTTTACTTTGAACAAAATTATTGGACACTTTCAGTTTAAGTAGGAAACCAATGATTATTATTCATACTAGGTGTTCATTTATACCAAAAAACATATAGAACGGTTTAGTTCCTAAGAAATATAAACAATTTAACCAATGTAATATTCCGAAACTCCACTTGCCTGTATGTCGAATTGGACAAGGCGACCGAGGAAGCAGTTGTATCAGAGTTTCTTTTTCAACCAAGTATCCTAGCTAGGGGCAATGGGTATAGCAGAGGAACAATTATTAGCTTATGAATGTTTTATTGAATTTCTTAAAATTGTTTTTTTTTTGTTTTGTTTTGTTTTGAAGAATACTTTTACTTACATTTGTTTTCAGACAGAAAGAAAAGTAAATGTATCGCAAGCATAATGAAAAGTCAATAAAAGGCTGGCAAGGAGTGCCATTTCCATGTTCTTACGGCGACCCTAAATAAAAACCCCAAGTCCCTGCAAATCTAAACTGCTATAATTTAATACACAAAACAAGAATATATTTTCTGAAAAAAACAAAAAATAAAACCTGAAATTTATGTGCTGAAAATTAAAAAAAAAAAAAAAAAAAATTAGCACTATATTAGCTCGACATCTTCTTGTTCCATGTTTTTGTATTGACCTAATGTACCTCTGCTAATGATGGACTATAATGCTAAAAATAAAGGACTAAGTATTATACTATACCAATAACATACCTGTTCATCATTAAGGTAAGCTGGTAATCCTCCAATAAATATTTTGTGAGGTGAATCTGTTAATCAAAAAAGTATCAATTAATAATTTATAAATTTTAATAAATATGTACTTGGGAGTAGCAGCTATTTTAGACAATTACATTTTTCTAATTTATTCATCACAATAATAATGATACAGAGAGTTTGATCAAGATGACAAAGCAGTGGCATATGTAAATTTTTGTTTAGAGGGGAGGGGGAGGTCACCATAAGTATAGTTACATTTTTTTTTTTATTATTTCCATTGATATAGGAAAATTAATCTTTTTGAAAGTTATTTAAATATATTTTATTAAAGGTTAAATATATAAGTGTCCTATAAAAAAATTTAATTTTCTTAATAATAATATTGGTAAGAACATCATTAGGTTGGTCCAATTTAGTGACAGAAATATTTATGGTATTTTATGCAATTTAATGAGAAAGAAATGTTTAGTAATACTTTAATAACTGATTATGTAAAATGTATGCTACTTCAAATATTATAAAAATCAGTTTTACTATTTAATGAATAAAACTAACCTGGAACTGTTCCAAGGCCAAATGAACTAGAATCATATTTCACTGAAACAAAAAAATAACAAAAAAATATTAAATGTTGTCAAAAAATAATAAAAATGCATTGTTTTGTTTTCATACTCATATCTAATGTCATTCCAGAATTGAAGTTTGTCACTGGGTTACTTTCAGTCATTCCAGGTGTTGGCTGATAATCATGGGGTCGTCTTATTTTTAAACTCTGGCCTTTAAAATTAATACCATCAAAAGCCATTGCTTGAGTAGTTTCATCTATAGACCTAAACTATAATTAAAAAGATTATAAATTATCGTTAAATTTTGTAACAATAATAATAATAATAATAAAAAAAAATACCTCCAAAAATGCGAAATTTTTGTCTAAATTTATTTGACAAGCAAGTACAGGATTTCCAGCAGCTTGAGCCAATCCAGAGAGGTGCATTTGCTGATTGAAAAACTCCATCATTTCATCCTAACATAAAATCAATAATATGATTATTTGTATTTAATTATAATAACAATAATATAATACCTCAGTTACACCAAATGGTATATTTCCAACATATAATCGTCTAGCTTGACGTGTAATTGTGGACCCAACAACAGGAACAGCAGTTTGTGGGGTATCTGGCATTGTGTTAGCGGGTATTTGTCCAGCAGCTATGAAAATAAACTTAATATAATTTGAAGTATTTACATTAACTTTTAAATAATAATATAAAACCCCCAAAATATGCAAATAAAATTTCATTTTTCAAATTGTAAGATTGTGATTCAAATTTGTAGCTCATTTAATATCTAGAAAATTTTTAAAATACTCAACAAAAACATATAAATGTATGGCCTTCATAATAAATTACTTAAAATAATTAAATAATATTCTTAGAATTAAGAATGCTAAAAACTGATATTTTAATATTTTTTTCTTTTATATAGTCTTGAATAAGAATACCGCTATCATGTATTTTATGATATTCTTAGTGAAATCTATACATACTTATGAAAAAAACAGGAAATTTAATGAATTTTGCTTTATAAAAATACATTGGACTCTAATTAATAAACTAACAGATTAGGTCCATTTAAGAGTCCATCTAACATTTACATCTAACATTTTCTTTATGAGTAGCATAAAGATACTCAGAACATCAAGTTATAACATTGACATTAATACTAAAAACCATGTTTTCTTAAGATAATTCAATAAAGTATTGTATCTACTATCCAGATTAACTTTAGAAAAAAAAACTTTTGAATGTTTAAGTACGAAAATTATAATGGTGTTTAATTTGTTTACTAAAGACTCTGTATGCCAATTAATACTTTTAGGTTACTAATTAATAAATTGGGCTACATTTAGTCATCAATTAACTAGAAATCAGGCTATTAAAATTATTAAAACTAATTTATAAAATAATTTTGAATAGATGGACAAGTATGGCATTTATTATAAAAAAAGCATTTTATAAGATAAATTTAATTTAAAAAATATTTCTTTAAAATTTAAGTTATATTTATAAAAAACATAATGCAGGTAATACTAGTTACATAAACTATTTATTATACTTTTAGTTTTATTATTATTCCAGTAAAGAATCAGTTTATTACAATGAAATTTGTTAAACATTTCAAATTTGAAAACTAAGTAGGTATAAATAAAAAAATTATAAATGAATTGGATACAAACATGAATTAATCGTACAAATAAGATTTGTAATAATATGTAAACTAAAATTTGTGCAAGAACAAGTGATTTCATAGCCTATCCAATTAAAAATATTACAAAAGTAATTGCTTTATTAGAATGAAAATATGAAATGAATTATGTACTTACTGTATTTTTTTTTATAAGGAACTAAAAATATTCAAAAGATATCCACAAAAAATATTTTATAACTCAAGTAGGTATTTATGCTTATAATGACTTAATGAATCCTAATTACAGTAGGTTAAGTTGAAATACTTGAACAAATTACAATAAGTAAAGTATGTTAATGAAATAGAATTTATCCCAAATAAGAAAAATTATCTTTAAAATTTGAGTCATAAAGAATAATAATAAAAAAAAAATCGATTCTTTTAATTAAGTACATTGAAAAAATAAAATGAAAGTTTTACAACAAGCATTAATACTTTACCTTGCATGGCTTTATATTGAAGAGGTGCAATATGTTCGAAACCCGGTGGCGGAACATCCCAATAGAGAGATGGCTTTCTACGCCTGGACTTATTTTTAGGTGACTTAGATCGACTACGTTTGCGTCCTTCGCGACTCCTCGATCTATGTCTACGATGGCGTTCACGGTCCCTAGATCGAGAACGTCGTCTTCTTTCACCACGCTCTCTGTCCCGTTCTCCTCGGTCCCTGTCTCGTTCTCTTTCTATAGACAACAACAACATACAATACGTACGACTTAAAAATGAAAGTGTACAAATCTTATCGAACCACAATTATATTCAATAAACCGACTAACCTTTGTCTTCGCCCATTATATACTTGCAGTTCTATATGACTAGTACGTGTAACAGTAAGTATGACCGGTCGGTTTTAAACGTATAAATTATAACACAATTTCGATAGAAAAAAAAAAAACTATACACTAACAATTACGAGCAGGTACTCTCTGCAATCGGTACGCGATGCAGAATTCATGAGTGGGTAATTATACCGTATACACGCCATAATGCCATTTTGTAATTCAGTACGTTGGTTACTATACATTATGCTCACTATATAGCTGATGTCCATAGATCCAAAGAGCACAAACATACGACGAACCGGTAACCTCTTACCGTAACCGTACTACCGCGTATGGTCTGTGATTAATGATAACGTTTATCAGAATATTCCTTACACAATTATTAGTTATTGTCAACAACAAGTAAATAAACACGTGCTAAAATTTGAAAAGTGCTTCAGCTTCACGTATGAAATGATGAACCAGCTGAATACAACATAGAACAAATCCATCAATTTGTTTTATAAAGGATTTATATATACATACACCTATCCGTCGAGAATGTCTATTAAATTAAGAGAAATGTAAGTACATTTGTTTCAACGTTACTCGAGTCGTAATTATTTTCACCTAATTAATTGTTGTACTCCTAAATGTCTTTTGCTCGCTTTTAATTATTTTTACCAAGTTACAGTTTTATTTATGAAAACAGTGGCTTATAGCACTGCATTCTATGCCTCCTTATAATGTTTATATAATAATTTATTAATAATGCTATCAAAAACTGTATTATTACTGCTTCACTGTTTTAAAGTGTATTTGGTATTTTAATTCCAAGTGTTTTAAAATTTCTATGATAATTTTTTACAGATTTAAACCAGAATATGTCCAAAAAGAATTTTTTACAGGAGGTCATATTGAAGTAAGTAGTATTTTAAATTCATTGTTGATTGGATCAGTGGTTTTCAAACGCTGCTCATGATTGTTCTTAACAAAATATTAATGGCGCACATTTTTAAGACTTTTAGTCATTATTTAATATTTTTACATCAAATTAGATAAACAAAATTATCCTTTTTTGTAAATATTGTATATAATATAAAATTTTCTAATCATTGTGGTATACATAGAAATGATTCACAGCACTCAGTATAAAAACCAGATTTATTGAGACAAGAATGACATATTCATTGCTATTACTTTATTATATTCAAACTATGTGTTTAAACTTGAATTATTTAAAAATATTTTAATAGTCTTATAAAATAATTCTATTTATTAAATTGAAAATTTTCGTTGTACCTATGTTTTTGTATCTCTGTTTAGTGGACGTCAGATGGTAATAATTTATTGTGTCAATGTGGCCCTCGAATATCCGTATTAGATATTGAAACAACTACGTTAGTTGATACAATACCTAGACGCATTGATACTGTTAAAACTGGTGATGAAGAAGATGAAGAAGATGAATCCGTTGATAGTGTAATAACATTTACTTTAGATTCAGATAGTAAATATCTCATAACATCTCATAAAAGTGGTTTGCTGTGCTCTTGGGATTGGAATGGTATGATATTTATTACACTGAAATTAAAATGTTAAAATTTATATTTCCATATTGATTTTTAGAAAGAAAATTGATCAAATCATGGCGTCATCTTCACAAAGGCCCAGTAGTTCTATTAACTATCAATAAATATCAAGTTATTGCATCTGGAGGAACTGATTCAATTATTAGGTTGTGGCAATCAGACAAGGCTCATTGTTTATATGCACTACATGGGTCACAAGGTGTAATAAGTGCTTTAAAATTTTTGGAAGTATCAGAATCAAAATATTGGTTGTTTGCTGCTGATAGTAAAAGTGAAATTCATATATGGAATTGTGATGGAGGCAATCATTTATTTGTATTGCAAGGGCATTTCAGTACTATTACAGAATTATCATTTCATGATGATCAATATCTTATTAGGTAATTTTTAAAAACTTAAATTTATTTTAATTTGTTTTCATTAAGGCTTGGATTTCAATGCCAACTAATTTTTTTTTTTATGATCTTAGGGCCTGAAAAATGTATAACATTTGTATTTTGTTGCATGTTACCTAACTTTTAATATTGTATTTTTTTTTTTTTTTTTTGATTTTGATTTTTAGTATCGTTTATCATTTTCCAGTCATTTTCTTATTTATAATGCATTTGTACATTATACTGCTTAGTAACTTAAATTTAAGTGATTTTATTAGCATTTCAATCCAAGCCCTAGTTATTATATTTAATTATTAATTTATTCTTACTAATAAATTGTACTTTTTTTTATATACTTTTTCTTTTTAAGTTGTGGCAGAGATAAAGTTGTAATTTTATGGGACTTAGAAACAAGAAAATTGTTAAAAACTGTGGCACTATATGACTGTCTTGAATCAATGGTAGTATTACCTAAAAAAGGTTTTTATCTTCACCTCAAAGAAAATGATTCGGGTGCTTATTTAACACCTAATGGAGTTTGTGTTGCTGCTGGTGGAGAAAATGGTAATTATATTTAACACTTACTAAAATTAATTTTACTAATAATATGAAATATGTAGGCAAATTACAAATTTGGGATGTACAGAATAATGTTCCCATTTATAAGGAATCTGATGCTGATAATCAGTCTCAAAAATCTACAAAAAGTATAACCAATTTAATTTATAATGAAACTCGGTCGACATTAGCTATTTGTTATGCTGATAATACAGTTATTTTGCAAAGTTTTGGACCCCATTTTTCAGAACAAATGGTTTGACATTATAAATAAATAACATGCATATAATTTTTAATTTTTAATTTTTCTTTAGTTAATAGGTTCAAATGATGAAATTCTTGATATCGCGCTTTTAGGTAATGAAAGTAGTCATAGTTTAGCTGTTGCCATTAATAGTTGTGATATTTATTTATTTCCGTGGCAAATAAAGAAAATTGAATGTGATATTAATGGAAAACTTGATAAAGTTGAGCTTGGAGTTTGTTGTAAACGATTAAAGGGCCATACTGATACAGTCTTATGTTTGACTTCCCATAAAAACTTGCTAATATCTAGCAGTAAAGTAAGATATTAGTCTATAATAGTATTAATTATTATTATATTATACCATTTAAATCTGATTTTAATAAACTTTACCTTTAGGATCACAGTATAAGAGTATGGTCTTATTGTAATTCTAGCAGGATAGCTAATTGCATTGCTATTGGATCTAGACATACTGGTGCAGTAAATGCAGTAGCAATTTCTAAAAGTTTAGATTTTATTGTATCTGCTAGTACAGATACTACATTAAAACTTTGGAAACTTCCTAAAACATTTAAATCTGGTAAGAATCAATGTTATAATGGTAATCACCTATAGTTTAAAATAAACCTTTAATTTTGAAATTATAATTTTAGATGGCCAAGATATCTTAAGTGTCAAACTGACTGAAGTTGGACATAATAAAGATATAAATAGTATTTGTATAGCACCTAATTATCAAACAATTGCAACTGGATCGCAAGATAAGTTAATTAAGGTAATTAATCTCTAAATCATTATTATGTATTAGAATATTATAGATTATAATCTACTAACAATGTATGCTACTTAAAATAAATTTAAAAAAATAATTTATTTTTTGATTAAGTTTATTATTAAATCAAAAGTAATCAATATACTAAACATATCAATGTTAAACATATCAATGTTAAACATATCAATGGTTATTAAAAACTTGACTAGTGTTAAAAGCCATAACAAATGTAAATTG
This sequence comes from Chaitophorus viminalis, assembly GCA_025469195.1. Classification (NCBI taxonomy): domain Eukaryota; kingdom Metazoa; phylum Arthropoda; class Insecta; order Hemiptera; family Aphididae; genus Chaitophorus; species Chaitophorus viminalis. The sequence continues at coordinate 155,025 of JAIPRK010000561.1, read as the reverse complement.
AATGCAATAAATTGTGTTCATAGAATGTTGTTTAACAAGTTATATATTCATAGAATTCTTCAATCAAGTACTTAAGAATGTCTGAGTATTTGGATTTTTAATTGTATAATAAGTGTTATTAAATTAAAAATAATAAAAACATAAATGTACTTTAGTAAATTGGCCTATGTTTTGTCATATTTTTTAATAACTTTTTTAAAGGTTTGTATAACTTGTTCAATTTAATATATAAAATATAAAATTTTAAATTAGATAATTGATGATGATAATAGTATATTATTTAGATGATTAGAACATTTTTTAGAAATTACAATTTATTTAAATTTGAATTTTTTAACTGATATCTTCCTATGGAATATTTTGATCAAGATTCCATTTATTTTTATGGTGATAGGTATGGTCAACCAATGATTTATCCATTCTTGGGGTATGTCGAGGTCATAAACGAAGTGTATGGTGTGTTCGTTTTTCTTCTGTAGATCAAGTATTATTGTCATCATCAGCTGATACCACTTTAAAAATATGGTCTATGAGTGATTATTCTTGTCTTAAAGTAAGTAAATTAAAATAAATAAATGATTTTAATATTACTCTTTATAATATATTTTAGACATTAGAGAGTCATGATTCATCCGTATTAAAATGTGGATTTTTTAACCATGGTACTCAAGTAGTTAGTTGTGGAGGTGATGGCCTCGTCAAAATTTGGTGTTTAAAATCTAGTGAATGTATTAGCACTCTTGATAAACATTCATCAAAAGTATGGGCTTTATCAAGTAAGAGTAACTTTTTAAATAGCATATCTAAGTATTTTAATTTAATATTTATTTATAAGTTGTGGAGGATGGTTCAACTTTGGTGACTGGAGGTGCTGATTCAAGATTAGTAGTTTGGCAAGATCGTACTGAGGAAGTGAGAATTTCTGAAGCAGCTGCTCGTCAAACTAAAGAGTTACAAGACCAACAATTGCAGAATTTGTTACAAAAGGATCAATTGTTACCAGCTCTTAAAATGTCTATTACATTAGAAAGACCGCACACAGCACTTAAAATAATACAAAGTTAGTTAACTTAGGCCTTGATTATATTATATATTATTGAAACTAAATTACAAAATTATTTGTGCAGCTTTATCTAAACAAGGTCAAGTTGATGATTTGAAAATGGTATTTCAAAATATTAACCAAGAACATAAAGAAAAACTTTTGGATTATATAACCGATTGGAATACCAATGGAAAACATTGCCTTGCTGCACAGGTATTTACAATATTATAGAATTTTTATCGTAAATTATTTCTATTTATTTTCATCTTTAATTGTTTATTATAGCTTGTTCTAAATATTCTTCTGGAAGATATTATGATGGGTAAATTACTTATTAGTCAAGAAAAATTACAAGGACTTATGGCATATAGTGAACGACACTATAGAAGACTGACCGCATTAAAGACAAATACACAATTTTTATGTTATACTACTAATTGTATGGCCCCTCATTCATCAAAATTATTGCCATAAAATAAATTATTTTTCTTTTCATCTTTTACTTATTATTTAAGATTTTTAAGACCCATATCTAAAATTTAAAACTATATTGTTTTTATTACTATATTAAACTTATAGATGAGATGATTGCATATTTGCATATCTTTGGAAAACTTTTGTACCTACTTCAGTTATTTTAATGTGAAATGCTACAAAAAAATTATGAAATTAGAAGAGTTAGTTAAGAAATTAACTCTTCCTGATTGCTTGTGTACAGTACAATATTTTTTTTGCATACATTCATATTTTACTTTGGGTTATACATTTTTATGTAACTTATTGCTTCAGATCACGGACTCACTGGGATTGCAAGGCACATGATTTTCTGTCTCTTGTCTATCATACGCGCAACTTAGCAATTTAGATGTTTTCTATTTCCAACGTACCTATCCATCAATTAATGCAAACTAAAAACTGATGAATTCAAAATGAAAACTGATTTTAATTTGTTGTTAAGTCTTCTTTATTTCAACTAATAACTGTATCTTTTTGATTTTGTCTCTTAAAATTTTACATAATAGAATTAAACAAATTGGAAACATAAATCAACAACATTTTTGAATATGTTATGTACAAAATTTAAAAAATGTAAGAAAGTCAATCTAAAGAAGACTTTACAACAAATTAAAATCAGTTTTCAAAATTCTTATTGCATTTATTAATCAATTGGTAAGTTAGAAATAGAAAACGTCTAAATTCCTATGTTGTGCATGTGATAAACAGACAGAAGATTATGGCTTACAATCCCCTTCATAATTACTTAATTTATTATAACTGCAATGATTAAAATGTGATATCTCAATTTATTTACTTTTATGATTATCAAAATGGTTTTTCTTAAATGTACCAAAATAAATGTTACTTTTTACCACTTATTTCACATAAATAATAACGAAACTAACTATTTATACTGGTAAATAAAAATACTACAATGTGATTGATTCCCTATTTTGTTTAAACGATTGAATTTTGAATATAAAATAGTTTCATAATTATTTCATTTGTATTTATGTTTCTTAATATTTTTTTTTAAATATAAAATTTTAATGATACATTATTTTATGTTAATATTTATATCTAAATTCAATTAAATAATTTTTCCTTTGAAGTTAAATAAAACGCTTTTATTAAAACCAAAATATAAACCTCCTGAGTCCTCCCCTCTTATTTACGATCATGTTCACCCCTCTACTAGCATTGTTCTATGCTACTAGAAAAAAAAATTAAAAATAGAGAGCCTCTATAAAAAAAAAATATTTGTGTCGTTCAGATCAATTTAATAATTATAAATATTTTGGTGTTAAACGTTGTTGGTCACATTGGTATCATATGATAAATTTATCGTGATAACCTTTTCTGTGTTATTTTCCATATTATCCTTATCTAATATCTATTTAGTTGACCAAGTACTAAGTAGCGAGTACATTTTTTCCGGAACACTTGGATTTTCTTATTTTTAATTTTATCCGGTGGTTGTACAAATTAAAGAAAAATGAATACCATACGAAGATTTTATAGTAAAAAATCGGAAGTGTCTGCTCCCAGTGGCCCGGCCAGTGAAACCGGTGGTGTGTTACCAATTGATTTGGAAGGAAGACATCGATTAGTAAGACAGCGACTTACAAATATGACCGATGAAGAAAGAGCTTTTCGTAGGAATTTCTTGCACGATCAGCACATTCATCCAGATGAACCAGTGGTTGTTCCGGAAATATATCAAGAATTGTATAACCCCATTAGACGTGCATACAGAATACCAGGAGATGCGCTTCAATCATTTTTGACTCCAAAACTTGTGAGTATTTATTTAGACACAATAATAATTCACAACTGAAGATTGAAAAAAATGTTTATTTTCTCGACAACAGATAATCTTATGTCTTAAGACTGTAAAATGCATTTATTGATTGTTGAAACCATTTGTTATCATTCAAGAAGATGGATCTTTAAAATGTGGTGTTTAATTATTTTCATTTAAAAAATAATGATTGGCTACTTTTATTCGTTTAGGATTTCATTTTTATTTCAATCTAAGGGTTAATACTCCAAATTTTATAAGTAATATTATAAATATTTTAAATGTCAACCATTGACCATTTGGTAGTAGTTGAAGCCCTTAAACTATAATAGCTAAAGCTAGAAAACAATAGAATTCATAAATCAATACATTTCAGATTCTATAATTTATGATTTTGTTGTGTACTTGGAATACATTTATATTATGAAAGTTTTTAATTAAAAATTGCTCATTAATCATCAATTACACAAAAATATAGCTCTCAAAGATAGTGACTGTTTACAATACATGTACTTTATTATACCTAGCTGAATATTCATAAAAAACAATGTTATAAGAAAAACTTGATTAATTCAAATAATTAAATTAGAAATGGACCTTTCTATAGAATACTATAATTTATTCATATTTTTAATTATAAAATAGTTATTGAAGTACTTATTAATTACTAATTTAGTTCATTTTATTATTAAGTAAAATATGAAATTGTTTTAATTATAATAAATTATGTTAGCTGTTTATTATATTTTTATGATATTTATTTATATTTACTTTATGATTTATAAAATTAAAGTAATATAATGAAATACCCATGTGTATTAAAAAATTTACTTTAACATGGTATACTTTTTATTAAATTACTAATTATAATCATAAAATAAATTTGTATTCAACATTTAACAATAACTTGTATACATTTTAATTAATTAGTTATATTTTTTATTATGTAGGGTGAAAGAACTGCTTTTAATGTGCGATACGTATCAGCCAGATTGATGATGGGAATTGTTGCTATTTATGCCGGAACTTACTACTTCCTTTACAATACTAACGTAAGTATTCATTTTTATCAATTAATATTTTTTTGTGAACACTTTCCATAAAATGAATTAACATTTATAATTTACTTTAAAATTTATATAAAGACTTGGGAAAGAAAATCAGGATGGAGAGTACATGAATCTCGTTCTGGATGTGTACCAGGAGATCCAGGTTTTCCAAGAACTTCGGACCGCCATTTACCAAAACATTATGCTGATCGAGGTTTTAGCAGCTCACCAATTTAATAATGAAGCAAACAACTTTGTTTTATTATTTTATTAATTATTTTATTGCGATAAAAAATGTAGAAAATGTTATATTATTATTTATACGATAATATAGATATGTGTATAAAAAAAATTGGCTACTTGTCAATTGTAGTAAAACTTATAATGTTTGGAAAACTTTTGTTCTAAATTTTATAATGAATATCTTTGCTATAAATTCTGAAACAAATACATTTGAGTATAATACCATGTTTTGTTTTTGTATACATCTCCAAAAAAAAATAAGTTTTCCTTACCAAATATTGATTAAAAAAAACATAAATATTTCAATATTTCCATGTATTATAAGTTGGTCATATTTTTTTTTTAAATTATCATTTATTTTTAACGCAATGCTTCGATTATTACACGTCAAAATTTAGGTATTTGCTGTTATTATACTTATACCCAAACACCTATAATGTATAAGATAAGATGTATACATCTTATCGACTTATAAGCTTACTTCCATTCTGGGTAAACTTTTTAAAAAGACATTTCTAAAAAAATTACATACCATTCTTCAAGAAAATCAAATAATTCCTAATAATAATAATTTGAATTTTACAATAAACACTTAACCTTTTATCCGGTCTGAGGATTGACAATAAGAATGACTTGTGTGGATTATTATATTCCGAATATTCTATTAAATTTGGAAGTATTTTATACCAGCCAAATTTTTTTATTAATGATTATAAAAAAATAGTGTAAAAAATTGAATATTTCGAAAGGCCTATAAATTGTTTAAAAATCAATGTAATATTTTGAACAATGTACGACTTAAATAAAAAGCCAATCTTAACAACTGGTAAAAATTTCAAGTTTCTGCGAGTAATACTACTTGAATTATAACAAATATTTAAAATCATTTGAGAATAAATCATTTTATGCAATTTTGTAAAAATTTAAATTTCAAACGGTCATAAAATTTTTTTCTTAAAGTCCGGTAGAAATTATTTTTTGGTTTTTTGAATAATTACTTATGGATAACCTAGTGTTAAAATTTTGAACCTTAAGTATAAACTGAAAAATTTTATGAATTTTCAACTACAAAATAACTTGCAAATTATCGTGATTTTTTACAAATTTGTACTTTATGGGCTAATAAAAAAAATTTGAAAGAAACGATTTTCAATTTTTTTTAGTTGCAATAAGTATGATTTATAATAAAACTTGTATTAAATTTTCAATAGTTTTCAGACAGCCAATTTTTTTTTTTATCGCCTTATTGGTATTTCAAAAAAGAAAAAACAGAAAAATCGAAAATTTAAATTGTCAATAAAAGTCTTTAAACTATACTTTAAATAAATATCTTTAAAAAATACTTTAAAAACTTAACCATGTATAGAAAATGTCAATATTAAGATTTGGTGAAAATTTCAAGTATGTGCGTTTTTGAATTAGAACATTTTAAAAAAAGAACCGGATGGGCCTCGCTCTGCTGTACAGTTGGGAGTGGAGTGCCCCTCGCTCATAGGATAGGACGGATAGGTTACAATGGATTTGTTAAATTTGAATGCAATAATAGGTATCATTGTATACGAATAACTATTCTGAACGGAGATGATATGTTGGTCTAAAATGGGTATATAATAATTAATAATATAATATTTTATATTTAAATTGAAATATAATGCAATAGTATGCAATTTCGTAAAAATTGAAATTTCAAACTGTCATAAAATTTGTTTTCTTAAAGTCCAGTAGAAATTGTTTTATAGCTTTTTGAAGAGTAATTTATGGATAACCTAGTGTTAAAATTTTAATCCTTAAGTATAAACTGAAAATTTTTTATGAATTTTCAACTACAAAATAACTTGCAATTCATCGCAATTTTAACATATTTTATACAAATTTGAAATTTATGGGCTTATAAAAAAAATGAGTAAAACGATCTCCGATATTTTTTAGTTACGATAAGTATAATTTATAATAAACCTTGTATTAAATTTTCAAGACAGCCAAATAAATTTTATAGATATTTAAAAAGAAAAAAACTTACAGCAATTGAAAATTTAAATGGTTTATAAATAAGTCAAAATACTTTGAAAACTTAACCAGAAAACGTTAATATAAACGTTTAGTGAAAATTTCGTGTTTGCGTTATTTGGTTTTTGAGTTAGAGCAAATTCCAAAAACCGATATTTATTATTATATATTATATAATATGTCCAATGAACTAATTTTAGATAATTTCGAATGTTACTTATTTTTGCTAAAAGTATTATAGTATATCACTATAATACATTAAATGCAGAAAAGTGGCTGAGAAATAAAGTCATGAATACAATACATTACGTATGTTATATTATAATTTATATTACGCAAAATTATATATTTTAAAAGTATTTGAACAGGATTGTGGGGGGCTGAGTCTCCACGGGACTGTTAATTTAAATATGTAAAGTCCTTCCAAGTCAAAAACTGAAATTACCCCTATGTTCACCACATTTGTTAGCAAATAACATATTGTATTTTGCAAAAAACGTCATCTGCTATTTGGAATAAACAAGCAATTGAATTTCTTAAAATGAGTTTTATTAAGGAATCTTTTCTCCTCTATGACTTTTTTTAGTACCTATGTACACTGTAAGGAGTAAGAACTAAGGATAAATAAAATAATTTCCAGGAATATTAATTAATTCCAAAATTGTATTAAATATTTTATAAAATGTTGATTTAATTTAATCAAATGTTTGAAAAACTTTATTCTGGATTCTGTCTACAAATTTTCTTATAACGTATTTAAATGGAATATTTTTTATCACAGTCTATTGAAATTTGAAAGTATTAATAGAGAGAACAATTTTGATCATTGACTTATAATATTATAATATTATTCACCCATCATTCAACGATATTTAATTTTAACTATTGATAGCGCAGAAAAGGATCGTTTAGTTTCACAATTGGTAACTGTTAGATTTTGAGTTGAACAGTTGAACCATACCAATGGATTGTTGGAATTTGTCGTAAAAACTTTCTTTAAGATCACTTTGTGTGAATTATTTTAATTTATGGCCCCAATGATAAGATTAGTAGATACTAGATAGCCTCACAGATATAAAATATTTATTATAAGTATTTTATATCTGTGGATAGCCTATACTATTTTTTTTTCTTTTTTGTATAATAAGCATAGCTGAATATAATATTATCTCTACCAATGACTGTATCCATATATAAAAAAAATTATAGCATTCAACTAAATACATTTATTATTACTGTATATCTGTGAAAAAATTCTTTATCAACTTTTAAACAACAATAAAAAATTATTATTAATCTTCTTAGTTCTTATCAGTTGATGATAAAATTGTTTTCTCTTGTGCAATGTAAGACATAGATATAGTTATATTAGATTATATTATTGTGAAATGTGAATAGTGAAAGATGCGACTAATTAAATAAAACATTTTAATGGTGTGCCCAGTCTCTGAACGTAAGTGCCGTTAAACCGAGAATAAATTAAACAAATATCTACATTTGTCGAAATTAAATTCAACAAAAAATAAAAATCTATTAATTTAAGTCCCATCAGGTCTCATGCATATTGAAAATAAAATAATAGGTTTTCATTGTATTAGTCAGTGTTTAATGATTCCACAGTAAAGTTATAATATATTAAAATGTGTGAATGTATAAATATGCTAATGATATAAATTATGAAAAATTCAATGAATATGGAAGATCAGAGTTTAGAAACAAATAGATTGCCTATAGTTCCAACTAATGTAATGGACAACAATACTTTGGCAGACGAAGAGCATGTATGTAAACTGGTTCTTTACATAGAAATACCAAGCATTAAGTAAGCATTTATTAAATAGTAAAATGTATATAGTTCATATTTTGTAGATAAATTAATTTTGCAATTTTATTTTTTACTATACCAACTATTAAGCCTATTACAAATAGCCATTATAATTTTGTTTTTATTCAAAGAGGATGTCAAAAAATAACATAAAATAGTTGTCTGATTAATTAGTATATGTAAGGATTTAAGGTTTGATATAGGCATTTACTGTTCAGGGAGGCCGGAGGGAAATCATCTCTCGGGCCCTCAATCATGTCATAGGAGTGAATAAAAATGTTATTAAAAAATCAATGAAACATTAGTGTGACAAAAATGTTAAATATTTAATGTTGACTAAAAAGTTACATAATTTAAAATATAATATATATTAATAGGCTTCGTTTCGGGCCTTATAATATCAGCATAACTTCCTGCGCCCCTCTACACTCAGTCTGTCCTTGTAGACATTCAACTAATTTTGATTGGTTATTAACTTGAAAGTCTTATTGTTATTGTTTAATATTTATTTAAATTTCTACAAAAGTTAATTATTACCTATGTTAATTAATATTCAATATTCATTAGTTTATTTGGTTTTTCTAATAATCAGGAATCATCAATATATTGGATTATGGATATGTAGGTATTTATGTCACATGATGTGTACTTTTCTCAATATTTATATAGAAATGTTTGTATGTAAATCAAAATATTATTTTCTAAATACACGGTAATGTACTTATTAAAATTTATAATTGACACGTAATAGACAACAAAATTATAGTCTATATTTCTCATTTTATAATGGTTATTAGTCCATTGTATCCAGAGTTTGTTGCATCTTTGGAAACCAGAAATGTAGGTACACTATAAAATGCATGGACTCTACATGTGGAGACAATAATACATTTCTCTTTATAAATTAATTTTAGTATATGTATCCTATATAATATTTATTTATATTTTTTATTATATTACATTTTAGTGTTCGTGTTTGGGATGTTGCAATACTGATTCCGAACTTAATATTCATGATCTATTTAGTGTCAAAGTTTAGTCGTGCTAGATTAAAACTGAGAGCTGCCAATAGTCCAATTTTTTTCACATTCTACTGTTTGGTAAATATTGATTATCTAATTAATAATTATATATTTTACTTGTACAAAAATGATATTTTTCATAAAAATGTTTATTTAACTGATAGTATTATTTATATTATTTCATCTAGGTTTTGTTCAATGTGATTACAAGTATAATGAGATGCCTGATCTCAATGACACTTGATTTTAGTAATTTGGCTGCTGATTCCATCAATATAACTCTTTGGATTTTGGTGAAATGTTTCTTCTTGGCTACTGAAATGAGTGTAGTAGTCTTTGCTTTAGCTTTTGGTTGGTTATATGATAATAATAATATTTTTAATATTTTACAATTAAAATAGTTTAATTTAATGACCAACATTAGTATCAATTGAATACTTAGAAATTATTGGTGAACTATATCCATTACAAAGTATTTTTAGAATCAATCATTCAATAAAAAATAAACTTGATTTAGTTCATGGTTCATAGTATTATAACATTTATATATATACACACACACACACACACACACACACACATATATATATATATATATATATATATATATATATATATGTGTGTGTGTATATATATATATGTGTGTGTGTATGTGTAAGAAAATGCTGTTTCCCATTTTTTATTATTAATATAGTTAATCAGTTACCACATTTTGAATTGTTTTTCTAGTGAAATTATATTTTTAAATTTTAAATGAAAATATACCTTTATAATTAACTTTTAAAGTTGGTTGTAATTCAGTTATTTGCCAATGCAAAAAACAATGGATTCATGATGAATAATATTTAGAATAATTTAATAGTTACTTATTCATCCCATCATTATTGTATAAGTGACTGATTGTTCCTTTTGAGAAGTTGTTATGGTTCAGTAAAACATAATCATATCCTATTTTTTTTCTGTATAATACTAGGGTTAATTCAATGTTTACAATTAAAATTTATTTTTGCCTACATATAAAAAAATGTAATTTTTCATTTTTAAATAATTTTTAATTTTTATTATTATAAATAAATAATCATTGTAAATATAAAATAATATATTTTATAGGCATAACTTTTTATTTATTACAGGTCATATGGAAAGTAGAAGTAGCATAAGATATGTCCTAATTACAACATCATTTATATCACTAGCTTATTCAGCTAGTCAAGGGGCCTTAGAATTATATATGCCAGACTCCATTTTTAGAATCCACTCAAAAGATTTAAATTTATTTGGCCATGGTGGTGTTGTATTTTGGTTAATAAGCTCTGTTATTTTTACTATGGTAAAAAAATTATCCAAGACATTTGTAAAAATTATTTTCACATTAAATATATAGTATTTGTTTTTAATTGTAGCTGTATTTGCTCATATTGATATTGCCTCTGACTAGACTCCGAGAAAAACTTGCATTACCTGGTAAGTAATAATTCAATTATGAAAACTTTTAAGGGTTAATAAAGATTATCCATATGTACTTTTATTTTTAAATCTCATAACATAGAAACTCTTTACACTTTATAGTTGATAGAATAGACATAGAAATATGTGATTAATACAACTTAAAAATCTATTTGTCTTCCTATTTGTTAAATCTATTTTCATCTTTTTTTAATTTGCAATTTTAATTCTTAAAAATTTTTTTTTAAGAATTTATAATAATTTTATTTTGATAGAATTTATTTATTAAATGTACTATTTTAATTATAAGTCTGTTACAAATACAAATAAAAAAATGAAATATAATTAACATGTTTTAAACATAAGTCAATTGAACTCTATGTTATTTATATAATATATTTGTAATCATTTGAGTTATTGTATGTATGAACGAGATTCATATTTCTGACTTGTTGATTACTTCTTTAAACTTAATATTATGCATTTAATTAGTTTTTGTGAAATATTTTCCCATGATATATGAGTGTTTTACTACTTAAGAAATGAATTAACTTTTGTTTTTGTTTTTTTGTCTTTTAGTGAACCGGTCATTTTATGTATATGTATCTCTTCTATCACTGTTAAATGGTATTGGTTCAATTGGTTGTGCATTTTTGCTTATAAAAATCACAGAAGGTCTTTGTATTGTTGATGTTACAACATTCCTGTATTTTACATTATTCACCCCTCTAGTCTACATAACATTCTTAAGAACATTCTTTAGGTAAATTTTTAATTTTTTCAAAAATAATATTTTATGTTATTAATGACTATTTATTCTATTTTAGTGTTTCGCAATCAAGCATTATGTTTTCCTATAAAGCACAAAATGATGATCGTGTTGAAGACGATACCGTATCATTACCTCATCAACCATCATTTTCATCTTTAAAAACTGACTCTGACTATATTTATCAGGTAAAGAAACATTTTTAAAATGTTGCAATAATTATTTAAAATATTATTTTGTAAAATTGTATCTATAGGTATGCTAGTTTGAAATGTTTAACATTTTCATTTGATTATAAATAAATTACTTTTATTTTATTTTTTTTACAGACAGATAATATTTACAACAATACTCGTTTTTCGGTGAGCGATAGACAAATAGCAAATCCACTTTATAATGCTTCATTACAAAGTCCTGATAGTATTACTGGTTATAGTATGGACGAGCAGACTATTGACATTGAAGAACAAAAAAAATAATTGTGTATTTAGGTTTAGGATATTTTATTGGTGTTCCTGTGTTTGCTTTATTGTTTTAATATATTTATTTTTTGGTTAAGTCTAGGAATATAATTATTATATAATTTAAGTATCAAGCATATATTTAGTCAATTTAACTTATTAGTACAATTACCATCATCAATATATATTTGAAATTACTCATTTTTATAACTTATACTTAATTATTTCTGTTTTTATTCTTCATTTCTTTTTATACATATATTTTAGGACTTAATATTAAGAACTTTATCTTTGAATCAGTCTAGAGTATTATAGTATTATAAATTGTGATTTATTTTTGTTTTAGATTTTATCTCATATATATATATATATTTAAGTGAATAATACTTGTTGATTCCTTTAATTTGCACAAAAATAAATGATTCATTTAAAAATAGTCTAGATTTAATTCTAAAATAGTTTCCATTGAGTTAAATCTCAAAAATGGTAACCAATGAAGAAAGAAGTATGCAATGGTAAGATTTATTAAATCTTCACTTTTACCTTGATTTATTATCTTCAAATGATGAACCTTTTTTATTTATCCTTGTTCATCTTATCACAGAGTTTAAACTCCTGAGGTGCATACCTAGATATTTCAGATATGAAATATTATCTTTCATTGAAACCGTAAATCAATTTCAATGGTTTTTGGACCCTGAAACTTGGGTGGTCTATAAGGTCTTTTTCAATAAATATGATAATTTTTGTTATTTCACTATACATCAATCCAAAGAAACCCTTTTGCTGAGGTCTGATGGGTACAGTGCTAGTCTTAGATTTTAGATGTCCTAGGAAAATTAAATAATTATCATTGTAGGTAGTTACTGCTTATTTTACTACTGCATTGAACCGGATAACCTAACCCCACTAACACCACCCAAATGGTCTTATAATAAATACTACGTCATGCTGCCTTTGTATGAGACTGAGATCAACTGTAATGACAACCCTGAATTGTGACCTACATGAGACTATACCAGTACATGCTAATGGCACATGATATATATTAAGCCCATAAGGAAGTTTGATTGAAAACATGTGTAAAGACTTTAGTTTCTAAATAATAGAAAACAAAATCTTAATATCAGAATACAACCACAGAATATACAACTTGGTACCAAAGAAAATATGCTTATTATAATTTAGTTATAATTATATTTATGTAATTGCTTTCATTATAGAATAAAATATAAATATAAAACAAGTTAATTACAAAAATCTTTAAAATTTTCACATTAATTGAATTTTTTAAAATTGATGAATTGAAAAATGAATGTATTTTTAGACTGTAGGTATCGATATAAATACCCAGGTACAATTAACATGAAATTTATGAAAATGTGGTGAGACTTGTGGCCATGGAATGTAAATGTGAAGGAATGACCAAAATTTGGATTCTTGAACTAATATTCAAATTGCCCCCAAAGTAAAATACTAATTAACTGATCATGAAATTTAATGCCACTATCATAATATTTAATCTGCAGAATCTAGAAAATTCGACAATATTGGTAGTAGCTACTACTACTATTTACGAAATTTCAGATGAAGAAATCATTAACTTTCACCATGTCCAAGAATGGTCTACAGAGTACAGTATTGGCACGTGCTGAAAAGTTAGCACTATATATGCATTTTTACAATTAATGGAGACGTAAATAGTTAAGTAAATACTAATGATTTTATTTGATAGCAACGTTTCAAATGTTCACAAGAAATATTATGAAACATAAAAATTAAAAATGTGAATACGACTAGATGATGTTATGTTATCGAATGGCCACAGCCGTCGAGGATATTTTCTTCGTATAATAAAAAAAAAAATAAAATATTAACTACGTTATTCGTCAGTATATACCATAGACATTCTATTATGTCTATGGTATATATATATATATATATTGTAGGTACTTGTGCGCGTATATATATAGCTGGTGCCTGGTGATTTACATCAACTTGACATTTACTATTTAGTTAAAAGGGTTAAAAAGTTAAATGCCAGTATGTCACATTATGAAATGTTGTGTACACATATTTACATATCAGCACCTATCTACTTAATATTCAAACTCGCAAACGTTGAAAACAATAAAACCCGAAATCTTAACTCAGTATAAAACGCGACACGCCACGCGCACAGAACGTAACCGTACAGCGTACCAATTGAAATATTTAATGTCTCGATACCTATCCGAACTCTGAATCATAGACTAATAATAATAATATTATAAGCCTATGCTTTGAAGTCTGAATACTCTGCGGTATCGTTGTTATTATTTTTGATATTAATTGAACTAATAGGATATTGGATTGTTGAACTCCTACTGGAACTGGACAGTGGATGAATAATGGACACTAGAATGAGTGGAATGAAAAGTATCCTATACCATAGATTAAATATATATTTAAATGTATATTTAATGTATATTTAATCTATGCCTATACCTTCGTCCATTATTTTGAATTAGGTATTCATCATTCTACGTTTCTATAAAAAAAATAATCACCAATGTACTTATTTCATTTTTCATGTATACTGCGCTCTAGATCCTATACTATCTATTTTAAAGTGCAATGTGATAGCATTTGTAATCACTAATCAGTTGGCCGATGATAAAAATGTGAATTTTCAATTTCAATTTTATAATTTTAGTCTTTACACACAGTATACTTACCGACACGATTTTATTTGTTTTGCTATTCTGCTGGTTTCAGGAGTTGAAGTATAAGCCACCAATATAATTGTAGTAATACAGTCACCGTATTATTCTTTTACCGTAAATATAGCTGTAGTTACCTATTATGGATATTTCAACAGAAAGCATTTCGGCTTTAAGACGGTCATTTTTAGAGAAACTTGACAAGGAATATGGTAAAATAGCCTTAGGTATGTATAATTAATTATCAACTTCAACTAAAAATGGCTTTTTTATCATCCGTGTTAAGTTTTTTTTTGTCAGTATAGAGCATTTTATTTTTGATTTCAATTTCTTTTTATATGACTATACTTGTAGGTTTTCTCATTATCTGTATTATAATGATTAATATTTATAGATACATAATATATGTATTTTTGTTTATCATCAGATGTGTTTCACCCTATGGATCTTGCTAAAATAAATAATACAGACTTATGGCTCAAGCGATTTTTGATTCATAATGATGGTAACCAAACAGAGGCATTATCAATGTTATGGAGTGTATGTGAATGGAGAAAATCATTTGGTGTAAATGGTAATTAATAAATCTAATAGATTTAATCTATAATTTTGCTACAATAATTTAAAGCAAAATCTTGTTTTGTATAAAATTGTATCAGTTTCATGTTTCAATAAATTTATTACTTAATTTCAACTTAGAAATGAATGAATCAAATGGTACAGTAAGGGTCGATTATTTAGAAGAAGGTATTATGTTCCCACATGGTGTTGATAATGACGGTAAACTTATGTTCATTATTAGATGCAAATTACATTTTAAAAGTTCAAAAGATCCTGAGGAATGTAAAAAGTGCGCTGTATATTGGTTTGAAAGAATGGAAAGGTATATTTTTTTATTTTTAAATTATATTATATTAACGGTGTGATGTTATAGATTAACTAATGGTGATCAAATTACTATTTTTTTTGATATGATGGGTTCTGGTTTAAGTAATCTTGATATGGAATTTACTAAATACCTAATTAATCTACTAAAAATGTATTATCCAGCATTTTTAAATTATATTATAATTTTTGAGATGCCATGGGTTTTAAATGGTAAGTTATTGTAAAAAATTGTATTTACTGATTAAAACATAATTTAATATATTTTTAATATTATTAGCGGCTTTTAAAATAATCAAAACATGGTTACCTGCCAAGGCTGTGAAAAAAATTAAATTTCTAAGTAAACATAATTTAAATGAATTTGTATCAAAAGAATCAAGTATGGTGAGTTGGGGTGGTGAAGACTGTTACGAATTTAGTTTCGAAACAGAAATAAAAAAAATTGAAGAAACCAAGAAAAAGGTATACAAATTATACGTAATATTGATTATATATTATTTCAAATATATTTAATTTATAAGGCTTCAACATAGTGTGACATTAATCTTTAACTACTTAAATATCATTTTAATTCACAGGTTCACTTTGCGGAAACAATGGAAGTAAAAAATGGTTCAGGAGATACTAAAGATATAGTGTATATGCCTAAAGGTAAATTTTACAGTAAATTTTTAGTTTTCATAATAAATTGTATTAATTATGTTTCAGAATTTAAATTAAAAATAATTCCTAGTGATGTACTTATCTTTAATAAAGATAATAGCCATGGTAATAATGAATTAATGACCAGTCTTACTTTTGTAAATGATTATAAAGATTCTATTGCTTTCAAAGTAAATAAAATATTTAAACTTAAGTTTTTAATTAATTATTTAATATTTAATTATATTTTTAGATAAAAACTACTTGTCTCATTAAATATAAAGTACGCCCAAGTACTGGTACACTTAAGCCTCAAGAAAGTATAAAAGTTACATTTGTATTAAATGGAATGCCAGTAAAACAGATTGATGTTATAAGAGATAAATTTTTAGTTCTAGTCATTCCTGTTATAGATGTTAAAGACACTGCAGAATTATGGAAGGTATTTCAAATTCATATTTTCTATATGCTAATTATGTCAACCGTATTTTTATTTTGCAAATCATGAGTTTAGATAGGAATGGATTAATCAGATTTCAATTTTATTGAATTTATGTATCTACACATAGGAATTTATATCATTTAATTAAATAAGAAATCTTGAAAATATATGATTGTTTTTCATAGATGCAGTGGGAATCAAAAGAACAACACATTCTGAAATGTAAAATTATCAGTGAAAATGAACCAGGGAATACTTGGGATTCTTATGATCAAAATCATCAGAATTCTACCCATGATCTTGAACAAAAAGTTGAAAAATTAATTACTGTGGTAAAATATTTTTGTTTATTAAATATTTATAAAAATTAGCAATTAAATGTCAAATAATAAAAAAAAAATAAGATTTATTTAAATCATATTGAGCAAATAATTTTTTTTTTTATTTATCTACTTTAGAGCTCGGAAACTGTGACCATTAGCCTTCCGTGTGGGTTTTTTATTTTTAGTTAAAAGGAACTAGGGAGTTAAACACGTAGGTCACTAGAGTTGTGTTATCATCCAACTGCTATTAGTGCTGGGAAATGATCAACCGCTATACTGAGAATAGAAGAATGGCACTGAACTGGCTGATCATTCCGTCAAACCATGTCATATTTGCATTAATTGTCTTGTATTAATAATATATTTTTTAATAATGGTAATTGATTAATAAAAAAAATTCCAATAGTTTTTAAACATTTCGCCATAGTAATTCAATAATATATAAAATAATTTTTAGAAAAATCTGATTTTTATATAAGAAATTTTATTTATTATCATTGTTGAGTTCCCATTATTAATCAAAATAAATAGTAAAAACATATTATATAGTATATAATGTAGAATACTGAATCTTAGAGAGAACCATTGGTTGGCTGTGATTGTGGGTGTTACCTCAAGGTCCGATGACAACACATTTTTTGTTGATAATTTAATGGTTAAATACTTTTTTGATAAATAAATTATGACAAATAAATTTAAATAACATTTTTTTTTTCAGGTTGCTAATCTGGAATTGTCTAACGGTATGCTTAGTCAACATATACGATACATTAAGTATTCATTATATTTTGCACTATTAGTTTGTTTGTTTGCTATAGGATTTTTTTGGGGCATTTTTTATTATAAATAAAAAATCTAAAAACTGTCAACTTTTATGTTTATATTTATTTAATTTATAAAATATTTTTAGAAAATAAATGTTTTTATTTGTTTATGCTGTTAATGGTAAAAGACTGATTATTTTATTATTTATTATTTTTTTTAAAAAAAACATCTATTATTGTTATTTATTAGTAAAGTTTTGATTATTCTTGTATACGTTCATATTATATACAATGAAATAAATTTTTGTATTTCAAATTATCCAAATGTGAATTAGATAATTTAATAAAAATGAATTGATGTTTTTATTATATAATTAAAATATTTTTGCACTGAACTTTCTAAAACCATCAGCAATCCTATAGTTTTAGAATACACGAGCAGCACACAAACTACACCTAAACAAATATTGACTATAAATTTTATTTATTTCAGTAATTATAAAAATAATATAATTGTATTTATAAATTATTAAAGTAGTGTTGAATTCATGTGAAGTGTTAAATAAAAGTATTCAAAACTTTTTACTAATTACTTTTATTTTAATAATTGTTGTTAGTTTATATGGTATATATTTAAGAGATGATAAATTAGATTATATAATGCAAAAGTACATAAATGTAGTTATTACTAGTTAACCAGTCTTTCTTTAAAAAAAAAAGTTCATGGGGTGGGGTATGACACCCAAATCCCCCCGTAATTACGCCAATGCGCATCAATTATGCCACATCCCCAATTTGGCTTTCATAAGAGTCACTCAACCATACACCAAACACATGACACCAAAGCTAAAAATTTGAGAAAAAAAGAACACTACCTTGCCCCTCTCGACGTGTTCCAGGCGTTCGACAAAGTTCGGCATCCTATCCTACTGTACAAACTATAAACAAATCTAATCCCCCAGCCATATCTTTTTTTTTAAATAATTCCTAGAAAGTCTCAACTCTCAATAGCAGCAGGTCGCAGGTGTCCCGCAATTCTTGCCATATGCCCCATATCCTTCCCTATTCTATTTAATCTACGTATATACTTAACAGACCAACCAACGACCCCACACACTTCCGTATCTGATTTCACAGACGATAAAATAATCTACTCACAACACCTGCAAGCCCAAACAATTGCTGACTATTATCTACAAAATGACCTAGACCACATGGTACTCTATAAGGGTAAGGTTGAAAGAAATCGACGAGCCACGATAAATTACGTAGCTTGACGTTTACCCTAAGATGGGGAACAGTCCTACTGGTTTTCCAATCAATATAAATCGATATACTCAAACGTCTCAAACTCTGGATATCTAGGTTTAATCCTCTACCAACGTCTAATCTGGGTAGACCATGTAAAAAACACGAATCCTTCGAAACTAAAGGCGGGAATCTCTCTATTATTTATTATTAGGTAGGTTAACACTTAAATCTCAGTTTGAAAACAAAAATTCTACTTTGTATAACTCTTTTGATGCCAATTTAGACTTACGGTATCCAACTTGGAGGGGGAGGTAAAAAATCTAATTCGAACAAAATTCAAACACTCCAATCTGTTACTTTTTGAACGAATATTCACAAATGCCACTAACATATGTCCCAAACCACAGCCTACACTTATAAATAAATACCATTGAAAAAACACCACCAAAAATCCTTTACAAACGATTCCGCTCTCATCTAATCGTGTGGCAAACCACTCAAATCTTTTATTAGTATCCGCTCTTGATTCCGATACCATTTCCAAAAATCCATTTCGCAGGTTAAAGAAGAAAAGGTGTAAGGAATTAAATGTGAACTAAATACTAAACCCTAAATAAATTATCGCCATATTTAGTAACTGCTTATTTTCATTTATATCCAAGTCATCGAATATATTTGGCATTTGCATACTAACTTAGTGAAATAAATACATAAATAAATAATAACCATTATAAATCATTATTAATTTTATTGTTATTGCCAATTGGTTATTTGGCTCTGACTCTCTGAGTTTCTGGTCATTGGCACATTGCCTATTATATTTCTAAAAAACCCAATTTTAAGGTTATATGATGATGTTACTTATTTGTGTATCTGGAATAAACTTGAGTTATTTGTTATTTGTATAATCAGTGGCGTCGAACTTCTTAAAAAGTTATCAGATCAAATTGAATTATTAATTTTTAAATTATAATATAATGGGCACAAACCATCATAGTATGAAGTATGTATATGTTTATGTACAGTTATATATATTATTTAGTATCCATGTATTTATTTATGCTCAATTTTCAGTAATCATTCACATTTTTAAAATAGTGGTTAAGTGATGGTGCGATGGCCTGATCGAAATATAGTGTTCGGCGCTACTGACTAGTATAAAAATTAACAATATTGTACACTTGTAATAACAGGGTTAAATAGTAAAAAATGGTAGTACTACGTTTGAGTATAGATATGAGTATAAAAACAATGTACAATTTCTTCAAACTTAGACAGCGTACAAAGATGAAATCAAGATCAGTTCCCAAACTTTTTATGGTATGACCCAATTAAAAAAAATTTCAAATTTTGTCCACCGCAATAATAGCAATGACCTTTCCTTATTCTTTTGTTGTTGATCAGTTTGAACATTGATGAAGACATTTTCGAAAAAATATCACGCGATCCACAGTTTGGGAACTTCTAGTCTACATAAATGTATTTTTAGCAGTATTATTTTAACCTAATTAATAATTATAGAGGACTTGAGTCATTGATCAACAATTTTATTTGAATTGAAGTATTAATTGCAAGTTGAAATATCACGCTTCAATATTATACATTATAATTTATTGCACAAAATATGTTATTGCTAATAAATAATAATTAACGTTGATTCGTTTTTCGTTTCGGTATTCGTGGATGTGAAGGAAGTTTTCCACGGTGCCCTGTTGATCATACTAAAACAATTAAAATGATTAAAATGATTAAAACAATGGGTAATCCATTAATAACGCAAATACGCAGACGCAGTAGAATACAAGAACGTCTATAGAAAATAGAAATGTATTGTAATACATTAGTAACATAGGCGGGAGACCGTGAATTTTTCGAACGTCTTTGGTGGCGGTTTAACGAATAATTGGGCGATAAAAGCAACCACGGTATAAAAACTAGCGGTTACGACCGCGACCCGCGAGCACCGAACGACGAATGGTAGCCAACGGGCGGGAACCTGTATAGCCCAACATCGGGTGTAGCAAAACAATAGCGCGTTGCCGCGTTCAGTCTTCAGTGTACGTGATTATGTAGGCGATTACTGATTATAGTGATTACACACAAAAAAAAAAACTAGGTAGAATGGAAAAAAATGGCGGCCGTTTTTTTTGACATTCGTAACCGATCCGCCGCCGCCACCATCCCCGTCTTCGGGCGCATCGTCAACGTGACGCCGTCCCTGAAACCGTCATCCACATTGACGGTCACCGTACGCGAATCGTTGTACACAATTGTACCTATGCAACAGATATAAACGGATGATATCAGTGTACAACATCACGTCCAACGAATTTGGGAGCACGGAAAAGACGACACCGCTGCTGCGTATACGCAACCTGCAGCCTCAGCCGACCGACAAAATACGCATGACCGCCGCAAACATAACGTAAGTACGACGGCAACGACACTACCCTGCCTGCCGCTCGTGCCTTCTCTCGAATACCTACGAAAATATTATGAAATATCGTTGTCTCGCACAATCGCGTCTCCGCATGAGAAAATATTCATGCGTCTCGGTCGCACGTCCGTCGCAGGTTTGTCGTCGTTTTCGTTGTCTATAATGTCTTGTGTTCGCCACTGTTGCCCGTGAGACGTGATCTGCCCCACGACTCACGAGTAACGTCGTTCGTCGCGCGCGCCTTGACCGGATCGCTGCGTCGTATGACTGTCAGACATCAGACTGTACCGCGGTGATAACGGAATCGCGAGCGCTCCGCGTCGTCCCCGTGTCCCGTTTATTATTATTGCGGTGTGTTCATGAGCAGCGCGGCGGTGGCGACAGCGACCAACGACGCGTCGTAATGTACGGTTGCCGTGTGGCGGCGCTTTCATAGAATTATATATATTTCGCTGTTAATGCCCCCCGTGTACAAATCGTGTAAGTAGCTTACTAAGTGTCCTTTATTTTTTCAATTCCCGATAGGCAGCGTTCCTTGATCGTTTGTATTCCTTCCGTCTTATCTATATATCCGTCTATGATTTGTATTATTATTATTGTTGTTATTATTATTTCGTCTCCTCGAGTATTCAAACTACTGCTGCTGTTGCAAATTTGCATTATGCAGTTACAATAATTTTGCTATTGTTGACTGTTGTTATTGATACGACTACTGTCACTATCTGTTCGGTGTACAGTGCCCATCACAATTTCTGCTGTTCCGCAGTCTTAACACTCTTAACGAATAACAAGCGTTTGTTATTGTTCAGTCAGGAATAGTCGTCTAGTGCCCACCGATCTTTATGTTTAATAATATTACTATATTATTATTTTTATTATCATTATGAAGGTGGTGCTGTAGGACACAAGGTTATATAGATTGCCAGGCGCAGGTAAATAAACAACTGCGAAACGGGAGAAAAAAATATGTATACATGTATAATGTAATACACATAACGCGTTTCGGATCGATGGTAGCTACAGATCGAATGAATGTTTCCTTGAAATTCAACCCGTTCACGCGCAATACACGACACGGGCAGAATAAATAAACGTTAGAAGTCCCCGATCGATGTTTTCATTTTTTCTTTTATAGCGGAATTGTTGTTATCAGCCGCGGCTGCTGCTGCTGCCCCGAACTCGGCGTTTTGGATTTAATCAATAATAATATTCAACAACAACCAAATATCGTACACATTTCTCCCCCCTTTGTTCTAACATCATGCACGGCGGTGTAATCCATCGCTCGTAAATGATATAATATTTTAATTATTTTAATAATTATTTTGTATTATCTATGGTGACTCGCATAACTTTTATTTTTCTATTTAATAAGAATCTACTACAAATTTCAATAATTTTCATCCTTAACAATTAATCAAACTGTAAATTTCGATTTTACAACATACCTTATTTTACATTTAAATTTCTTACTAATTAAATAGTTTTACTAATTTAGTATAATATTATGTTTAATTCTTAATAGTTCCTGTTAATGAACTTTGATGGTATCTTATTTTTATCAAGTAAACATACAATTTACCATAAGAGTACTAATGAATTCAGTCACTGGAATACTTGTTGTGCCCTATTGTAAACATTAATTGGGCTAGTTGCAGTTAGTCTTTTTGAGTACCTGTACCATGTACATTCCATTGAAATAGAATAATGATTCAAATAATATTTTGATTATTTTTTATAGGTATTTGATTGACGATAAATCAACAATGTCAGAAAATAATGCAATATCTGAAGGAACGACTATAGGTAATTTAATTTTTGTAGTGCACTAGTATAGTTTTGGTTGTGTACTGTTGATAACTAAAATATTGATTTTATGAATATAACACAATTTATTTGTTGAATTTGATTTTAATTAAAAGTTAAAATTATTATAAAAATATTTTGATGATAAAATAATTAAATTTAAGTACTTAAATATTAGGCCTAATTATTTTTATTTCTGAATTAATTATTTTTACGTTATGGTTTATTTTTATTTAAATACCTATTCAAATTAAGTAATTTAATTAGTTTTAAAATTTAATTTTTACAATTATATAATAAATTACTTTTATTAATAGTAAAATCACCTGAATAATATTAGTTAAATATATTAATTTACTTGAATATTTTAATTGCTTAAACTAACCTTTATTATTTGTATGGTTCATAAATTATAACTAGGGCCCAAAAATGCATATTTGCATTCATATTTTTGTTAGTGTCTAGTGCATGAACTTCTGAAACTTCATGAACTGAAATTATATATTATTAGTCATATTTCAAAAAAAAAAAAAATTTTAAGTAAGTTCCATTTATTTTATATTATTATTAATTATGTAAGACAATACCTGAACACATTTTACTTTATCATAACTTTTGCTTTAGTCATATTAATTCTTTTAAACAATGTAATTTCTTATTCATATATTTTCTTGTTTAATAATTTAATATATTTTACATCATGAACTTAGAAGGCTCATTATCTTTTGAAGATTTAAAAAAATAAGTACCTACCTACACTTCCGTTTTTCTTAAAATGAACTTCCTGGGCGTATTCAAGCCATATTTTATACTCCACTTTTTATGAGATTTTGTTGTCTACATATAGTTTAATTAAATGGGTGATTTGTTTGCTATTGACAAAAACAAGTTGATCAATATTCTGAACATAAATTTATATACTAAATATTTTTAGTTAATTTTATCTTTCTGAACTCATGTGAACATACTATTTTATAGTTGTATATAAGCTATTAACATAAGTAACAACCCTTGCATAAAATACTGTAAATTATATTTTATACTGTCACTAAAAAATGGTAATATAGAGAGATTTTATAAATAATTTTATTTTAATTATAATTTGGGATGATGTATTAATAAAAAAAATCAATGTTTAGAGTTAAATTTCTTTAGTGACAAGAGTTAATATTTTACTTGAATATTTTTCCTGCATTTTTCCTTGGTGCTTTTTTTTCCCAAATTTTTATTTTCCCGCTATTATCTATTAGTTTATATTAATTTTTTGTTTTCAGTAGTTCGTAATAATTTTCATAATACCTGAGAGTTTCAATACCTTAATTTTCATTATATTATTACTTATTAGTATTACAATTTTTATTTTAATTAGTATTGGATGGTGGATCATCTGATAATACAATGACTATTGATGGGACCCACATAAAGTTAGAGCCATCTACTTCAGGAACTGAAAATATTACTGATATTCAGAATTACTTGGATTCATTTAATAAAGAGATTGAGGGAAATGAAGTCACACAAGTGACTACTGGTATGTAATATTTTCATTTCATTTTTCCATTAAATAGCTTGTACAGAAAAAAAAAATATTAATTTAGACGGTGATTCAGTAGAGCATGCATATTTCATTGAACAACCAAATGTCCAGTATTACTATCAAACAACAACTGGAGATGGTCAGATGGTTATGGTTGGAGGTGAATTAATTTAATATTATACTAATTTTTTTGTACACTTTGAATTTATAAATATATTTTGTTAGGACTTTCTGAACACGAAGCACAAATGATGGCTGATACAAATGAAAACAATATAGATAATGTTACCCAGATTGTTCTTCCTAGTCAACAAGATAAAATGAAAAAGGAAATGCCACAAGTAAATTAACTTATATGATGACATTCATTTTTTACAAATGATGACTAATTACATTTTATTATTTCAGATTGTGGCCTTGGCAGACGGTTCTGGATATCAAACTGTTACTCTTGTTCAAACTAATAACTCTGAACCAAACAATTATGTACTTTATGTAGTCAAACAAAATGACAAAAATGTTGAAACTTCTAATGTTAGTATGGAGATTTCTCAAGATGATCCTGATCCAGATGATCCAGATGTTAGCAATGTATATGATTTTAATGATGGTGAAGATCCGACTAGTACCAAAAAACCGGAAGTGATTGTAAGTTTAACAAATATTTAAATTTATTATTACTATTATAAAGTTTCATTTAGGAATCTGGCGAAGAAGATGACAAATCAAAAGTAACCAAATTAGTACCAAAAAAGTCACAAACTGTAACTCAAGCACATATGTGTAATTATTGTAATTATACAACTGGAAAAAGGTGATATATAATTTTTTTGTTTATACCTAATTGAACCGTATAAATTGATCTTTATTTAAATGTATACTAATTTTTAATAATAATTTAGAATCAATTTTTATATAAGCTCCTATTAATTTGATATTGAAATTCATTTCTGTCTCAATTACATGTAGAAAACATACTATTGCTATATAACCTTTAAGACTAAATAATATATATTAGAAAAAAAGGTTAGTCCACTCTATGCATATTTCATGTTTCGCCTCTGTTACGAAACACCGCAAAGTTATATTTATGAAAAATCCATTCACATTATTCACAAAATTACACTAAAACGTAAAAAGACAAAACTCGAAACAGGCAGAGTACGGAATGATCTTAATAATGTTACTTGGAGCACCATTTGTTCATTTCTAAAAAAGAATATATTTGTAACCTTTTTATTTATAAATTTGTTTAATTTTTCTCATTCTTTATAATTTTATTAAAATCTATACTATAAGAGCTTCCTAGCATTTTTTTCATTATTTTTTTTTTTTTTTTAGATATCTGCTTTCCCGTCATATGAAGTCACATTCCAAAGAACGCCCGCATAAGTGTACTGTATGTGAACGTGGTTTTAAAACTCTTACTTCATTGCAAAATCATGTTAATACCCATACTGGAACAAAACCATATCAATGTCGAAGTTGTCCAAGTGCTTTTACTACATCAGGTTTGTGAATTATAATATTCATTTGAAATTTGTAATATTTATTATTTGTTTTGTATTTTTTGAAAAGATTATTTTTTTTTCAATAAAAATTAATAAATATAAATGATATTTCAGGAGAACTTGTAAGACATGTTCGATATAAGCATACTCATGAAAAACCACATAAATGTACAATATGTGATTATGCTAGTGTAGAACTTAGTAAAATGAGAAATCACATGAGATGTCATACTGGTGAACGACCATATCAAGTATTAATTTTTAATTTAACTGATATTAATCTGGTTTCTTTATTATTTAATTTTTTTTTTTTTTTTTAGTGTCCTCATTGTACATATGCAAGCCCAGATACATTCAAATTAAAACGTCATTTACGTATACATACTGGTGAAAAGCCTTATGAATGTGACATTTGCTTTTCTAGATTTACACAATCTAACAGTTTAAAAACACATAGATTAATTCATAGCGGTAAATTAGAAATTTGAAAATATAAAATTAGTGATAATTTTAATAATATATCATGGTTTTAGGAGAAAAACCAGTGTTTAAATGTGATCATTGTCCAGCCACTTGTGGTCGAAGAACTGATTTACGTATACATGTTCAAAAGCTTCATACATCAGATAAACCCATTAAGTGCAAACGGTGTAGTGAAACATTTCCTGATCGTTACCAATATAAGGTATTGAAATGAATAAAGTATTTATTAATATATTGACTATTAATACCTAACAATTATTTATTTCAGGTACATTGCAAATCACACGAAGGAGAAAAATGTTATAAATGTGAGTTGTGTCCTTATGCTTCCATGTCTCAGCGTCATCTTGAAACTCATATGTTAATTCATACTGATGAAAAACCATTCCATTGCAAACTTTGTGATCAGGTAAATTAATATTAGTTGTATTATTATGATTATTAAATTGCTGCAAAGAAAAGAGGGTGTTGTGGCCAAGCAGAATAAGCTGGCTATATCTAAACGCACGGTTGTGGTTAAAAGACTATATGAATGTGTGAACCCCGTTAATAAGATTATTGGAGTCAACTCAATGATATATTATATAATTATATATAAAAAGGGAAATAGTATGTTATATATGTAGTACAAATAAATATAACATGTATAATTAGGCATATAACTATATAATAGCATAGTTTAAAAACTTGTTATAGTTAAAATATCATCATAAAATGTTAAATGCAAATTAAAAGTTTATGTTTGTCTGATCTAATACTTGTTAGTATTGTCTAGGATAGAGGTTTACTAGTAATTTCTATTGGAGTCCAGAAGATCAATAAAATAAATATAATATGAGGTCTAGAGAAAATAATAAACTTGGCCCAGGGTAAAATAATGCATTTTGCAATAAAATCTTGGTTCTAGACAATTAAAGAGTAGAATATTATGGTTTATTAATTTAGTAATATATTTCTTAAACTTAATTCACAATTATTCCTAAGATTTATATTTTAAATTGCATTTGATTTTTGAGCATATTTTATTTCTTCTGAATAACAAAAAGTATTGAAAAATACATTGAAATCAAATATCTTTAATATAGTATTATGTGCCAAATAGTTATATAAAATCTAGTCTTTACTCGCTCATAAAAATAAAATTAGGGGTAAGTATGATTTATTTTATTTCATTTAAAAAAAAAATTATGATGCACTTCTTATACAATATAACTCATGACAACCTGACTTTAATGGGAAAATTTGTTATTGATTTTGTTGATTTGATGCATGTTTATTACCTATTTTATCTGATTTATATTTTGAATTTAGTAAATAAAAATAATTTTTTAATAAATATGTTTAAAAGTTGTGTATATTATACAATCTAGATATTATATAATATACATTAATTCAAAAATATATGATAATAATTTTTGTTTTTATTTTGTTAGTCTTTCAGGCAAAAGCAATTACTACGTCGTCATCATAATTTATACCATAATCCAGCATATATACCACCCCTACCACATGAAAAACCACATCAGTGTAATACTTGTCATCGATCATTTAGGCATAAAGGAAATTTACTGAGGCATATGGAAGTTCATATGCAAGAATCAACTGGGAATGATCGAAATACAGCAATCAAACAAAGACTAGAAGTATGTATATTATTTTTATGTTATAGACTATTATATTTCTATTCATGTAAATTTTAAATGTTGTGGCTCTTTTTGAAAAGAACTAGAGTAAAAATATAAAAAAGTAATCACTCATTAATTAAACAACTAGTTTTTTAAACTCATCCGTGTACATACTTAAGTTTTAAACATGCATTCATACATTTTAAATTAATTCAAATTATTCTAAAAACATGTATCTATGAATAGTTGAAATATATCTATTATCTAATACATTTTACATTTTTGATTCATTTAATTCAATTAACTGTTTTGAAAGAAGTGTTTTTAAATATTAATAATAATGATGTAAACAATTACTCACATTAAATTGCAAAATACATGGTTAGGTTAGGACCTCAAATTAAAATTTAATAATAGAATTATATAAATGATAACAAATTGTAAAATAAAAAAATGTAATGTAGTATACAGATTCAGCAAATGAAGATGAATCTGAAGAGGATACAAGTATCCCCAAGGGGGAAACTGGAGTTGTAGCAGTAGAAGGCGAAGATGGGCAGCAATATGTTGTACTTGAAGTAATTCAACTAGATGGTCAAGAACAGATGGATTATTCATCTACTAGTGTACCAATACAGCAAGCTGACCAATCTTCTTGTAAGTGTTATACATTGAATTATAATAATAACAATTTGTTATAACTAAACAATTTATTATTTAGCTCAAAGTCAAAAAGATCTTACAATTTTAAAAACAGCATCATTGTCAGATGTAAAAGAAGAATGTGGTGATGGTGTTGAAAATTGTTTTGGTTTTGATGATGAAGATGATGAAGAAACTACCAACTCTGGTGGTTAAAAATCACTGATTTAAGTATTTTAATTTTAAACAATTCCTTTTATTTTATATGTGTCTTCAGTTTTATGTTTTTTTTTATATATATAGCATTTTTATGTTATATTTACTGTATTAATATATTGATCAACTTGCCCCCTATTGTAGTATATAATTGCAATTTTAGACTATGAGTGCTAAATAATTTTACTGTACATACAAGTATCCAATTTTAAACCTTATTGTATATTTTAGCTCTTTGATTTGTTGCTGTATATTAATGAATCTATCTATATATATTGTAATTATAATTATGTATTTTGCAAACTATGGGAAATACTTAAACTAAGTCATTAGTGAATAACAAATTAGCATATTTAATATTTAAACAATGAATGATTTTTTATTATTTTATTATTATGTTCTTCATTTTGATTTTTCATTCAAATTATTTATGAATATAAAATGAGAAAATATTTCATGGTACCAACTAATTTTTAATAAAACTAATAGTCAATTCAAAATCATTGATTTGTGTATTAGTCTTTTATAAGAATATGAGATGTATGTAATTATGTCATGTATTTCATCATATATTGAGTTCTTTTATATGGAAATAAGAAAATTGACAGCGGTTTAAAAATACTTAATTAAAGTGGTTTTATAGGTTTATATTTCATAAAGTTCATGAATCCAAACATCTGTGATCAGCTTTCTACATATTCTAATGTAGTGTGCAATGTTTAATTATTTTAAATTTTGAAAACTTTTTGTGTGTTTTTTTTTTTTTTTTTGACATAATAACCTACAATTCTTTATTAAAATTTAAACCATTTTAAAGACTGCACTTATTTATCTAACTAAGAGCATGCTACCTACGCATATGTTGTCATCATCTTACTAAAACATAAAGAGGTGAATTAATATTTAGTAGTTCAAATGTGTTGTTAGTTTTAATATTAGAATAAAATTAAAAGGGATAATTATCTGTGTTTTATTGGTTGGTTATTTTACAAATTTAAAGTCAGCCATGAAGTTTTGTAAGTTTTAATATTTTACATCCTTATAGCTTGCTTGCAAATTAAAGTATTGTAAAAACCCAATCAACTATTCATAAATAATTTTCTTCCCTAGATAATTTATAACAGCTCAGATTACTCTTACATTAAAGCTAACAACACAGCATTTGAATAACTGAATGTTAATTTGTTATAAGTTTGTAAGACTGGGATAGCACATGCAGGTGTAGCATATTCTTAAGATTAATGTTCTAATACAATATAAACACTTAACGATTCCTAATTGTACTTTGTAAATAAATATTTCCTACTTTAGGAGCGTACCTATTGACATAATTTCTTTATGTAATTATTTTTTGTTTGTATTATTGATTGTGTAAATTTGGATTATGTAGTTACATCCATTCCCTGTCGTGTGTATAGCACGACTATGGAAATAAAAAATATTTTTAATTTACTATTGTGTGCCAGTTGTTTTCCAGATAAGCATATACACTTTTTATTCCTAAAATATTTTGAGTGTTGTTGATTGTATTACAATTAATGTAACTATTGTTAATATTAATATACTTTTGTTAGAAATTTAAACCAATTTCAAATAGTTTTTAATTATTTTAGTGTTATTGTAATTAATAGTTATGTTTATCACTCATCCTAGCTTTGATTCTAAATAAAGTACAAGTACAATTTAGCAATAAGAAATATGTGTTAAATTAAATAAATTGCCTTTATGTCTAAGAAAATTTGGACCATTTGAATATTATATTTTTTATTTATTTATTTTTTTTTTGTAAGGGAGATTTGGGCATCATGGCCATTAAATTCAATGATTATTTTTATGAAGACTCAATTATGTGTTATGGTTTGGGAGGGGGTGGTAGCGGCATCTTTTCAGCAGACGGCTGTGACGCCCGGATTCGAACCGGTGATCGTACGATTATGCACAGTTGCCTTATGCTGCTAGACAATGTTTAACACTCATTAGTTATTATATTATTATTCAAGTTAAATATATTAAATTAACTATTTCATATCTTAATGTATTTATATAATAAAATCCAAAACATAATATTATGTATTTAATATTTTAATGGACTTATTAATGTTAGGTAATCAACATTTTTTTGTTATAAATTCCGGCAATTTTCGAAATGTTTGTCTTTTTAATCAGTGAAAATATATATTTGAAATATAATTTTGCACCCTTGAAGTAGTTCATCAGTTGGTAATTTGTCATGCACTCATTTAATCATTGCCAACTAATGCGTACAGATAAAGATCTGGCAAACATTTTATTCAACAACAGACTCAATACTACAACAGTGTTATGTTGCATGATAAAAATCTTCTAAGTACGACACATTGATGTACAGGTGTAGGTAACCTACACCGATTATCAGTAGAGTCTTAAGCACCAACATTTTTCTAAAAATTTCTGTTATAAATGGCTTTTTTGAATTTTTTTTTAACAGCAGAACAAAACTAGTTTCAAATTTCAATAAATTTTTATTGTATTGCAGTACAATATTATTTATTGAAAAATAATATAACAAAAGTTACTGCATTTGTCGAATCATTTTGAAACACCCTGTATGGCTGTTGTGTAATAATGATACTTATCATTGATTTTATAATATACTTTAATTTTTAAGTGTATTTTACTTATATACTGTATGTAAACATAATACATAATATATTAATATATATATATATATATATATATATATATATATATTATATGTATTGTACAAACGAAGTCATTACAGACTAGAAAGTCATGTCATCAATAAGCTTGAAGGACAACAATAAGTTGTAAGAGCAAAATATGCATAAAAAATGTTAAATATGCAACAGTTTTTTTATTAAATAATAATATAATATGCAAAACAATTAATTAAGTACATAAAAACAATCATTTTTATGTTTTTATGGAATTCTAAAAAATATTGTTTTTACATTCTTAGTAATTTGTTTTTTTTCAATTCACGGATTTTATAAAATAAAATATTATTATCGTATTAAAAAAAACAATTTTTGGCTGAATTATGAAACGAATTTATAGTTGGTAAAATTTTTAGTATAATATTATAATTTTCAAAAACACGTAGATCGATTTTACAGAGTATGGACGAATTTATAACACCTGAAAGTGCACACAAAACCAGTAATTGTCGGGGAAAAATTTATTTTAACTCAATCGATAACGTCGATAACATTAGCATAACATAAAGAAATTAGATACAAAAATTACATTATAATATTGTATAGTGCAATAAAGATTATTTAAATCCAGTATTTACGCTCAATTGAATTAATAGTCGATTTAACAACTGTATATGATTAGTGATTACAGACTGACAGTAGTAAGAACTAAGAATCGGTTTCAACCAGATTACGGTATACGTTATGACAACTATATTATAGTGCATTAAATAATCAGAAATGAAATAATAAAATCATACGTATCACTGTATCAGAAGTAATTTTCAGAAATCAGAACATCCATTTTTTTGGAAAATATTAAACTAGCATAAACAATAAACTAATAAAGCCCATGGAAATTGAGAAATAAGCATAAAAAACGGATGGGCCTCGCTTTGCTGTACAGTTGGGGGTGGAGTGCTCCTCGTTTATAGGATAGGTCATTATTACAATGGATTTGTTAAATTTGAATGCAATGATAGATATCATTGTATACGAATAACGATTCTGAACGGAGTTAATATGTTTATCTAAAATGTGTATATGATAATATAGTATTTTATATTTAAATTGAATTATAATGCAATTTCGTAAAAATTTAAATTTCAAACAGTCATACAATTTTTCCTCTTAAGTCTGGTAGAAATTTATTTATATATTTTGTAATATTAGCTTATGGACAACCTAGTGTTAAAATGTTGAACCTTAAGTATAAACAGAAAAAATTTTATGAATTTTCAACTACAAAATAACTTGCAAATTATCGCGATTTTAACATATTTTATACAAATTTGAACTTTATGGGCTTATAAAAAAAATTTGAGTGAAACCATCTCCGATATTTTTTAGTTACAATTAGTATAATTTATAATTAATCCTTTAATAAATTTTCAAGAGTTTTCAGACAACCAAAAAAGTTTTATAGATATTTAAAAAAAAAAACTTACAAAAATCGAAAATTTAAATTGTCTATAAATTAGTCAAAATATGTCAAAATACTTTGAAAACTTAACTATGTATAGAGAATGCCAATATAAAGAATTGGTGAAAATTTCAAGTTGATACGGCTCTTCGTTTTTGAGTTAGAGCAAATTTCAAAAACCGATATCATTTATCAGTCTAGAATATTATACATTATATTATATTTTACATGTAATTTTATAACAATATTCGCTGTTCAAATGCTTATAAAAAAAAATTGTGCCAATGGATTTTAATAATTTTTGAATGACAATAATAACTACTTCTGTGAAATCTTCTATTAAATTTTCAAGTATTTTGTATTAATCAAATTTTTTTTATCACCGATTATAAAAAAAAAATGTAAAATATTCGAATATTTGAAATGCATATAAGTGACTTAAAAATCAATATAATATTTTGAAAAAAAATGACATAGAGGAAATATTTATCTTAACAACTAGTAAAAATTTCAAGTTTCTGCAACTTATACTTTTTGAATTATAACAAATATTTAAAATCATTTGACGATAAATCGTTATTTTATGCAATTTCGTAAAAATTTAAATTTCAAACAGTCATAAATTTTTTTCCTTTTGGTCCGGTAGAATTTTTTTTAAAGATTTTTGAAGAGTAGCTTATAGATAACCTAGTGTTAAAATTTTGAACTTTAGGTATGAACAGAATAATTTTTATCTACAAAATAACTTGCAAATTATCGTGATTTTGACATATTTTATACAAGTTTGAGCTTTATACCTTGTATTCAATTTTCAAGAGTTTTCGGTCAGTCAATTAAATTGTATAGATGTTAAAAAAAATTTTTTTTACAAAAATCGAAAATTTAAATTGTCTTTAAATAAGTCAAAATACTTTGAAAACTTAACTATGTATAGAGAACCCCAATATAAAGATTTGGTGAAAATTTCAAGTTGTTGTGGTTTTCGGTTTTTGAGTTAGAGTATTTTAAAAAAATGTATTTTGTAAAAACGTGATTTTGTGTAAAATTTCCCGTTTTTTTCGTAATTTTTTTATCGTTTTTTTCGATTTTTTAAAAAAGTATTGAAAAAATTGGATTTTTGACTAACCTAAGTACCATCTAAATTCACTTTCCTTTCAGAAAAGTTGCTATTTGAGAAAATCGAAACATTTTTACTACAAAAATCGTGTCCTCAGACACAAAAAAAAAAAAAAACACACATCATTGTAAAACCTATAGATTCCATCACTCCGTTCAGAATCCAAAAAAAAAACACATCATTGTAAAATCAATAGATTCCATCACTCCGTTCAGAATCTAAAAGCATATTCAAATTGAAAAATGTGCACTTTTTCCTATAAAATTGATAGAAACTCGAAATTATTCAAACTCGTCATTCTATACAATGGATTTCTAGCTTAGTATTTATTAGTATTAATAATTAATTAGTATTAATTAAGGTCACACAGAATAATATGCAACTCCTATAGAATACAACTTCCGAGCCCTAGTCATAACTCATATAACTATATTTACTTATATATTTATAATTGTATATAATATTTGTATGAAAATGTATGTTCCGGTACATTTTTTTTCAATTACAAGGGAGTTACAAACCTTCGAGATAGATATCGTCCCTCGAAGCACTTTGATCTCTGTTTTTTACTGTAATTTAAAAATTGCCATTTTTCAAAGTAGGTATGGTGAATACAAACGATTTATGCGGAAAGTTCCGCTTTAACTTTAAATTTTTTTTCCCTGTAATTTAAATATTTCCTAAGCTCCTAAGTGTCAAAAAACTATCTTTTTTTTCTCAACAAAATGTGCTTTAACTAAGAACATACATCTCCATACTGCTAAGTGCTAACATAATGTACTAATCGGCTATATCTGCTAGGTTAGTATACAATTGCCCTAGGGGCCCTAGGCTAGGTTCGAGGGAGACCGGAGACTCATTGGTCGCATCACAAGAACCACACTCTTAGCACCTCTGGATCCCGTTTTTTACCTTACTCAGTCTCAGTGATGTAAAACTCACCGTTCTCTAAATAATAACAATATTAACATTAATTATACATACAATGCAATAATTTATTAATGATATTATTGTACAACGACCGTTCGCGCTAGTTGTAGCCATAGACACAAGTTGAGATTTCTAATTGGAGAGGGGGCTAAATTTTTTTAAACACAAAATCAATCGAGAATCCTCTGACTTTCATTAAAGAAAATTCACAACAAAAATTTTAAATTAACAAAAACGATCTTTAATACATTTTTATAATTTGCGTTTATTCATTAAACGTGAATTCAAAGTGATATTTGTTGCATTAAAAATATAATTCTGATTAATTTTAAAAACGAAATTTATTTTATAAAATTTTAAACGTTAAAATAATTCTAAGTACCAAATAAGTAATAACTAATAACATTTATATTTTTTGTTTTAACCATGATGTCGATTGGATAAGTTAATTTGGTTGTTGAGGGGGCTAAGACCCCTAGCCCCTCCCCAAAATTCGCTCATGGTTGCAGCATAGACCATAGTATATAAAAATTAATAATAATAACATATGTTTTATGGTTGTAGTGCAGCTGTTCTCGTTGATGATAAAATTATTATCGTTTGTAAGAAATACTGTGCAACCTAAGATTATAATGTCACAGACTAAATAAATAATCTATATTATTATATTATATTAATTATTATTATTTACTGATGATATTATACTATATTATATTTCTAAGCGTGTAACAGTGATAAATAAAAAAAAAAACGTAATTGTGAACACATTCCCTAGAGGTACACGTCTTATCTTCGGGTGAGAGGTTTACACGGTATTCTCGCAGCATTTTGCACTACGCGTCTACGCTGCACTGAACTACCAAATTTTTTTTTTTTTATTCTAAAACATTATGTGCGGGCGGCCCTGCAAAACGTGATAACGAATACAAGTTTACTATTATTTATTATTATTAATGATTATTGACTATACGTTGTCTATACCATTTAATCCATGATTATACCCAATACCCATGTGTATACATTATTATAATATTCACTATTCATTTTTTAAAATGCGTTCGTCCAGATCACAATAGTATATAACATTATTATCGTCGTAATCCGCAGTACTGAGTACCTGTTCGTCGCGATCACGCCGTTGGTCGTTTAACTTGTATATAGTCAACACATCACGTACTTCCGACATCATTCTCGTTTTTACCGTGTGCGGTCCGAGTTGTCGCCGAACGCCTGTTACAGTCCGCCATGACTACGTGCCAACGGACCGTCACCGCGTCTTGACGTCGCCGTACGACCACTGACCGACTGCCGGACGAAACATGGCCGGCCGTCGGGACGACCGTGGCACATCCGACTACGACCATTGGGCAGGCGGTTCGTCATCTGCGAACCGATCACCGAGGATAGTAGTCGGACGAGGCTATACCACGGCTTCAGGTTATGCAGTACCTGCCCGCTCGACACAACCGGAAGAACACTACCATCGG
The DNA here is from genome assembly GCA_025469195.1 of Chaitophorus viminalis. NCBI lineage: Eukaryota > Metazoa > Arthropoda > Insecta > Hemiptera > Aphididae > Chaitophorus > Chaitophorus viminalis. The sequence goes on along the minus strand of JAIPRK010000561.1, from coordinate 117,937 downwards.
TCTCACGGTAACGTCCTATACGAACATGTCATCATACTTGACCCCTTGTAGAGGTGTTGTTCGCACACTTGCTTCCCAGTCGTTTGCCTTATCATATATTATAATACTCTCAGAAGTCCAATTTACGTTTTTACCACCAAGTCCTGTGAAAACGACTGATAATTATTATCATTTGTATCCCTTCTCAGGTATTCAGCCATTGTATGTTCCAATCGGGAACGCCAACCAGCCATTGAGAAATATGAATGGTTACACGTCTTACCCTATTAGTGTTCAGCCCACTGTGCAATCATGCAAACCGGAAGTTCAACAAATTGCCAAGCACATTCAGAATATTTGGGCTACTTGTATGTTTACTTTACAGTACTCGGATTATTATTTTTTGAATTGATTTTTATATTGATAGTTCTCCAAAATAATTTACATTTAATTTGTCGTATTTAAAATCATTTCATAATTTGTAGGGAAACAAAGTAAAGTTTTAACTGACACATTGAGGAAGTTTTTTGAAACCAGTCCGAATCCATACGATTCTTTATTGCAATTGATAAGTGTTATATCAGAAGATAGAATTAAAGGCAAAGCTAATACCATGGTTCATACAAGTAAGTTAAAAAAATTTTCTTCGGTTGAATTAGTAATTTAATAAATCATAATGTTATATTGTGTTACAGTAACAGAAGAATTTTACAAATGGATAAAAACTAATGAAAGTGAATATGACCCTGTTTTAACAGATGATTTGAAAATTAGAGCATTTAAAATGATACTTGAGAAGAGAATGTGTTTAAACACGATAAACACTATTGTAAAAATTTTTAAGTGTAACACAAGTTTAGATTGTATGGAAGGATTAATTAGAGAATCAATAAGACAAAAAAAATTCAAAGAGGTAAATTTTTGGTACTTCATAAAATAAATATATTTCAAAACTATTTTAGTAGTTTTAAATATTTTTCAACTTTTATTTTACAGGCATGTTATGCTAGTATAAGTTTGAATGTACAAGATCGATTTACCGTTGAAGATTTTTTGCTTCCTTTATTTTTCTTAAACATGGTGTCTGTGACCGAAGAATTTCTAGTTACTTCTAAATTTCAACAAAACGCTTTGGTGAAATATTTTGATGATTTATTAGCCCAAAATGATGACTGTTTATTCCAATTAGCTAAGTAAGGCCATGTATCCGATATCATTATTTAAGATTTGATTCTGATTCTTATTAATTATTATTTTAAAATTTTAACATTAATTTGATATTATATCAAGTACACTTTTGATCTTAAATTATCAACGTACATTATTTTTATCTTTTTGAAATAAATACTTATATTATTTTAGTCGCCTGAATGTTACTCCAGCCAACAATAATTTTTCTACCAAAAGTCAAATAAAAACAAACCTGACAAGGATCATGAAAAAATATAGTATCCCAAATGAACTTGCACCTAACATAACTAAACAGAAAACAAGAGGAGCTCTAAAGTTCATGTTTCATCGTTATCAATCTGGTGTTACTGGTAAATCTCAGGTACTAACTTATATGCATACAAAATTATTATAATGAATAATTATAGGTATTGATGGTTGGAGAGAAATGGTGTTGGAATCAGTTGGTAACGATAGGGATACAATGTTAGAAGTTGTTCAAATGCTAGACAATTATGGTGATATCCAAGAAGCCATTTATTTTGCACAGCTATTTTCTATTGATCCAGCGATATTACCACCTTCTACACAACAGGAATTATTATTCAGCGAAAATGCGTAGGTTAAATGAGTTTTCTTCATAAATAATTTGTTAATATATTTGCTATTGGTTGATAGAAGTGCAGCTATAGAAAGATCGATACCAACAGAAGATTTAAATTTTATGGAATACCACGAACTATCATTGCCTGACCAACAAATACATATAATCGACTCAGCATCAAAGTTTGATGAATTTTTGGATAAAATCAATGTTGAATTATATGATGCAAATTTTGATATTTTGGGTTTGGACTGCGAGTGGAAACCTGAGCTGACACGTGATAAGAGTGATTTAGCTTCTATTCAGCTAGCTACCATTAATGCTATTTATATTTTTCATTTACCTCAATTGCAACCGGCCGAACATTTTAAGCTCCATTGGCAAGAATTTTCTATGAACATATTTAGCAACACAAATATAATTAAATTAGGCAAGTGCTTGCAATTTATGTCATTGTTCATCATCTTATTTCATTATAATATTTTGAAAATAAGATTTTTATTATATTACAAATTTTTAATTGTCAATTGATTTATTGTCTAAACTTCCCTTTTATTGATATTAGGTTTTGAATGGAAAGGAGATGCATCAATGATCAGGTCCACATTACCAATTGATTGTATACAGCTGAATGGGCCTGGATTTGTGGATTTAAAATTGTTGTGGAAAGAATTAGAAACCAAGTGGAATTTTCAGCTACCTTTTCAAAGTATTTATTAATTTAAAATTTCATAGTTATTTTTTATATCTTGAGTAAAAATAATATTATGTTAGTGTAACTTAAATAATGTAATAAAATCATTGTTTTAGATCTAAACGAAGATATAGCCTACAATAGTCTTTCAGATTTAGTCAAATTATGTTTTGGGAAACCATTAAATAAGACTGAACAATTTTCAAATTGGGAAAAAATACCGTTACGGTATAGCCAAATTAAATATGCTGGTAATTTCCTAATTTTTCAAGTACATATAGATAATAGTAGATCATAATGAAAATATTTATAGCTTATAAGATGATTTAAACTATTTTGAACTATCTTTCATTGACATAGGTTTTATCATCTGTAATTCTAATTTTAATTTATATTTTTTTAGCATTGGATGCATATTGTTTATTAGAAATTTACAATGTTTTCAAAACAAAATGTAAAGCTGATAATATACCATTTGATGAAGTGTGTCAGCAAATATTGAACAATAACAATCCCGATAAGATTAAACCTAAACCAAGGCATAAAAGAAACAAACATGTATATCATTAAAATAATTTTATTTGCTTTAAATTTGTACTATGCACTCACATGGAATTTTTTATTTTTAGAGTGTGCCAAAAACCAATATAAAATCAAAGTCTCCTCATACTCTTGTTTCTAGTGTTAAGGATTTTAAATTATTGGTACCAAATACTTTAGAGAAGCTAGCAGAGCGTTTACGGAAATGTGGTATTGATACTTCCATAATAGATAGATCTAAAATCAATGACTGCCAGTACATAATAAACCAAATTAAAGCGAATAACTTATATTTTATTGCTTTTGGACATGCATTTTCAAAGGTGAAATCTAAAATATGACTTTGGAATCAAAATTTATGATTTATCATTTCTTTAGGTAGCAGAAAAACTATGCATTGGTCAATGTTATTGTGTTCAAAATCATAACTTAGATGACCAAGTACAAGAAGTTTTGAATTACTTTAAAATTGTTGTGAAAAAAGAAGATCTGAATAGTCGTTGTAAGGTAATATATTAATTTTAACTGAGAAGTATAATTTATCATTTACTTCAAAATAGTATTTTTATCGTAATACCAAAAATAAATAAAATTTACTCATCTATAGTATCAATATTGAATCCATCACTGCATTGAATAATAAAAATCAAAATTACGTATTTGCATAAATTTTTTTTTTTTTTCAGAATTGCAACAGTGACAAATATGAGATTGTCAGTAGTTCAGCTATGAAAAATATTTATGACTCTATTAAAACAATTCAAAATAAACCACCTGTTAATCAGTATAAATCATTTGAAATCGATGAAGATTATGATGATTATTATGATGATTATGACTACTCAGACGATGAAGGAACTACTGCTCCGTTGAATGCAAAACCTTTTACAGACACCCCTACAATCCAGCTTAATACCTCTAAAACTCAACTTGAAGAACCATATACCAAATTATTGAATGGTTTTACCAATGAAGATATGGAGATTAACGTGAATAACCCAAATGCACATTAATGCATAAACAACATTTTTATTTTTAAAAATGATTTCAGATTAAACCATTGTCAGCTGATATGTTTGGTGACAAAAATCGTGTGTTCAATATTTGCAATAGTTGCGGTTCAATTAGTTGGGATAATTCTCAATGGGAAAGCGCACTTGGCAGCAGTTTAGGCATAAAATATTGATCATTAATACATAAGTTTTTTAAACATACATTTTATTTTAGACATCCATAATTCTTGGCATTGATTATCTTTCATTTCGACCGTCTTATTTGATTGATTTTAGTAATATAATGTTTTTTTGTTTTTTAAGTACTTAAGGTTTTGTCATTAAGTTAAATGTATACAATATTGTTGAATAACATCTAACATATTAAACATATTATTTTATTCATTTTTTTTACGTAATTGTATTATGTATAGAATCAAACTTTAGGAAGCAACTGTGATCATTTCATTGTTTAATATAATTGATGACTTTTTTTATTATTATAATTGCTTGAACTCTGTAATTTTAGTAGTTTTGAAAATGTGTCAACCTGTAACAATAATAAACATGTTCAGTTAGTATCACAAAAGTAAAGAGTTTAAATTGTTAACTGATTGATTAAACAAATATTGATCAGATAAAAATTTACTGTCATATTATTTTTTAATCATCCATTTCATTTTTAATGTACAATTTAATGGCAGTTGTATAAATACTGAAATTTATAATTTTTTAGGACTAATTTATTTATCAAGCAGCCATTTGTTACTTAAATTACCTGTACAAAAGAGCTTCAGATTTGTTATTGGATATTCCAAGGTATCCACCATTTGGGGAGAAATCTATACAATTCACTTTTCCAACATTATCAGAAGTTGTAGGAAAATTAGAAAATACCGTTTTGGATGGAACATGCAACTTGAAAAAAAAATACATTTAAATTCATGGAACAATTGATTTTCTTTATAATACATTTAACAAAAAAGCTACAAGTAATTACCAATTTAACAGCATCATTTTTTTGATGAGAAGCCATAGCAAGAATGTCTGAACTTTTGTTGAAGCTTAATTTTGTAACTGATGTCACTAAGTTGAGAATGGTTTTCTCAGGTTTTGGATTTATATCACATGGTAATTTATATAAATTTACAACACCTGATGAGGAACCAGCAGCCAGATACTGGTCATCACCTGATACTGCTAAGCTAGAGCCTTGGAGACAGCCATCATCCATAAACTTTTTAATACACAATCGACTGTTCATATCCCATTCATAAATTTCACCATTTTCTGAAGTACAAAATTAAATATTTCGTCAATAAATCCTGATTCAAAATTCAGATACAAAGATAACCATGAGACATATTAGTAGGTAAGGATAAAAGGGATAATTTTATAAACAAAATCTTTTATAATCTCTTGATTTTAAAACAATGTTTGAAAACATGCTTTTTTAAATAGTATATTTCCCATACAGTTTTTCTTACATTAGAATTTGAAGTATTATGTAGTAAACTAAAAATATATTTAATTTTACCTCCAAAGGAATACATTCTCTTTCCGTCACTATTGAAAGTTAGAGCATTTACCGCGCCATTCATCTTCAATGTAGTTATCCATTCTTTGCTTTTAGCTGTAAATAAATGAATTTCTCCATAGTTGCCACTAGAAGCTATTATTTTTCCATCAGGCGACATGCAAAAATTCTATCAACATTTGAAACCAGTGAGAAATAAAAAACAATTAAATAGAACTATTAACTTACATCCATTCTGGTTAGTCCAATATTATGGTGAACAGGAACAAACATAGATTTTCCTTCCAACAAATCGTAGCAATAAAAATTTCTTTGTGTCCTTGAACCTGCAATAAACTGCTTACCATCAACAGTAAAATGTGCACAGTCAATAGCAAAATTTTGGAACTTAATAGACTGTAGTTTTTCATTATTAAATCCATCAACCTGTAAGTAATTATAAATTATATTTTCAATGTCTAGATTTTAGTTGGAGTGTCAAATCATACCTGAACGATTGAAGCTCTTCCCGAAATCCCAGCGATTAATGCCAAACTCGATGTAGGGTGGAATTCTACAGTCTTAACAATTTTACCACACGTTGACGTGGATAAATTTAAATTGTGTAATTTTTTTATACCAATTAAACCTTTAGCCAAATTTACATCTTTTTTCGTTCGAACCAAATTTCCACTGTACTAGAATAATTACAAATAATATGCTTAGGTACATGTATTTAAAATAAATTCCATCAGTTTAAAAAGAAGGTGTAGTTTGTTAATATTTACCTTTAGTAAATCTAAGTCTTCATCATTATCAAGTAATACTTTTTTAGAATCTTTGGCAGTGATTTTAGCCCATTTTGGTTTACCAACAATTCCTACATATTTTTGATGCAGGAGCTTTTTGTGTTCTTTGCTATGCAATTAAATTAAATAAAAAATAAATGTATGTTATGTATGAAATCAATGAACAATGTTCAAAAGAACAGTACACTATAATATTGCTTCTAATAAATATATACTAGGTATATAACTTACCTGGAATCTGTTTCATCATCTTCATCCCGCCAAGCTCGTTTCAGAGTAGTTTTAACTTTTCTTTTGATATTTTTATCTGAACAATCCCTGTTAGTTGATAGAAATGATTTAAATAAGAATTATTGTCAGTTTAACCAAATTCATTAGTATACATTTTGACATGAACAATAATACTAAACAAATATGTAAAGAGTATTTAAAAGTCTTGGATCACATGTAAACAGTGGTTAAATTGAAAAAAAATAAGTGTAGGAGTATTTATAAAAAAAAAAATGTTTTACACAAATCCTCCATTAGCAGGCGCACACTATTCAACAATTTTTACAAATAAACAAGAGGTACTTGGCCTGAAATACTAAGTTCTGAGTGTGAATCTCTATCAGCAGTCACTGTTATATTAAGAACCGGTTAGCAACCTATTAATGTTCCAGCTAAACAGCAGCAATATTTTTGTCGCTATATAGTACCATCACACATTGTGAGGTGATTTGGTACAGAGAATTTGACTAGGTAACTCTCACACGGGTCCTATAACAATAGGACTGTGGGTCAGAGTGATGGGACGAAATTTCAAAAACGTTTCCTCGTAATAACAAACAAAAATATTACACACCGGTATACTCGGGTGAAAAAATACTTACACATCATCAGTGTTGGCCATAGCTAACGGATAACGGATCTCAAAAGCGCGTTAGCGTGATTTCAGTAAGTACAAGTTGATGATTTCAAGTTCGGTATCTACATAATATTATGTCGGGGACTTAAAACTGGTGGGTAGGCAACGGTAGTCGGTCGGTCGGTGAACGCCAATGGCTTGAACATGTGCACAGTGCCACAATGCGATAAGTTTCCGATAGATAACAATATGATAAAACTATCGATGTTGTTCATCTTAACATTTCGATGTTTCGACTTTCCGAGTGTTCAGGTATCTACACGTTTTCGGCAGCACGACAGTGGACAGTCGAATTGATTTACATGTTAACCGTTAGTGTGCAATGTTGAAGGGGTAAAACAATTTTCGCTTATACCATTGCAACGGACTAAATACCGATCGAGGATCGAGATTGTTGCGAAGTCGTTCGATACAGCTGGTAGATCCTTTTTCTGTGGCTGGTATGCAATCGTTATCGATTAACCGGTGGCAACACAATATTACGATAAGCGCCGTAAACAGTGAACACAACAGTTATCAGTTTGTAACACAAAAACGTTCGCGGTCGTTCACGCTACGCCAGCCCGTCTCGTTTCCCGGTCGAATACAATACAATATTATTCTTTCTTCGTCGGCACTTTGCCATGCCCGCACGTCCCGAACACCGACCTGAAGATCAGTCAGTAAATCAAGACCGCTCGCCGACGTTGACGGATCGCCTGAACAAGTATCTGTTGTGCGCGTATTTGAACCGGTTGAACGAAGAGGATCGCGACTGCAGCGACGACGACCGCACGAACTGCCCACCCGAAGACCTGGACGCAGTGGAAGTCCGGTCGGAACAAACGTTTTCTGATTGACAATGGAGGAGTTTGACGGTAATGATCTGGACGACTTGATAGAACGGCATCATGATGAGGACATTAACGAAAATCCGGAACAAGATGAGGATAACCGTTTGCCGGATGAAAATGAGGAGAAGAAAATTGTCCCTGTGAAGATCCGCGTGAAGAAACCGCAACCGAAACTAAACCCTGAAAGGTGAATATTGTTTCTTTACAAGCAATTGTCAATTGTATAAAATTGGTAATGGAAATTATATGCTTTTTTAAACTTAGGTATACCTATTTTGCTTAATAAAAACACAAGTAGGTATCATTTAAGTTATTAATTAACTATCTATAAAATTATTATAAATAAATCAGATAAGCATGGTTTTTTATTATCCATTGCAAGCATTGTCAATTCTTCGTCAACTACCCATTTCAACATTTGACATTGTTTCAGTTTCAATGGTAGTTTGTGAAATGAAACCAACCCAACAGATTCCCAAAATACCAAAACAATTGTTTTATCTCTGAAGTTAATCCAGCTACAAAACTTGGAGTTTTGGAAAAACATTCGGTGGCAATGTGATCTCGTTCGGTTCGTAGGGTTACCATTAATATCTCTAACCCTATAAATTCAGTAAAATCCTTGTCCGCCATTATGCATGTTATATTTTTTCACTGAGGATTATGTTTTTTGAATGTTGAGACCATATCTGATATATTTTCCTGGTCTTCACTGGTCAGAAGACAAAAACCAACAATTTTACTCAGGCCGTTACTGTCAACCACTATAGTCATGTTGAAGACAACAAAAAAGCAGTTGGTTATAATTAGTTATGAATTAATAGTTGTAATGATAAATACCTAAAAAAACGTAGAGAGGCATTCTTAAGTCATTAACTTTGTATATGACATCTACAAACAATACCTCAGGACACAAAGAAAATATTCTTTGCATTTCTCTGCCCTGATAAAAAATTGCTTTAAGCTCATTTTTTTTATTTTTTAAAATATTTAAGGTTGAGTCAGTTCCTTCATAGCTAGTTGCTAAAACTTTTAAGGCATCTGATGCTGGTGACTTGGATATGATCAAATTATAAATGTCTTTTAAAGTTACTATTTTATTGTGTGTCTTCATCAAATCGTTTTGCAACATTTTTTTATTTACTTTCATTGAAACCAATTTCGATGCCATAATTTTAGAATCAGTATCTAGTCGTCTTTGCCTGGGATATTGATCATACATTGCCTACAATAAATATTAATTTTTTTTATTACACTTAAATTTATTTACAATTTCTATTATTATTTTGTTAACTATTTACCTTGCTACATATATGATTGTGTTCACGAACAAAACTTTTAATAACTAATTTTTCTTCACAATCATTAACAGTCTAACAGATCTAACAGTCAAAAACACGGGGCAATTTGAACGAAAAGAACTGGAATAGAATATAAATATTAAAACCAAGATGTTTTAAACATTTAGTTACATAATTCCTATAATTATACCTTTGTTGTGGCCTGTTGACTGATTATACCTGTTGACTGAATTTTGTACTCCCCACTTCTTACACACCTATAATTAAGAGCAGCATATTCCAAAATCGGATTTATGGGCATTTTTAAACCTGTTTTTCTAGCACCTTCAATGGTCCTAGAACTAAACTTTGTGAAGTTGGACATTGTTTCACTTTCATACTTTGAAATAGCATTTTTCAACTCAACAAGAGACGAAAATTCTTTGCCAATTTCAAGGTCCAAAGATTGGGATAAGAATTAAGTATTAATATAGATAGGTTACATAGCTGTCCATTTTGTGGCATTAAAAAAATGTATATAAATATGATAATAAAATGTTTATAATATATATATATATCAATTGTGTAATAAAATAATAAAAATTATGACTAAGTCAGTTGTCAGTTGTGTAGTTAATGTATACTAAAAGTCATATAACTATAATCATCAAAACAACAATAAAATGTCAGTGGTAATTCCATTTTTAATTCATAATTGCTATATATAATACAATTTCAAATAATTTTATATTGATCTGTTGTAATACAAAAAATAAAGATTTTCGTACTATACAAATCTATAGTACCTATACTGTTCTTATATAAATAGCTAATAAGTATATCATAATTATATTATAATTATATGATTTAAATATTTAAATTTATGCAGGAAATGTTGTTATATTATCATAATATGATAATAGGATATAATATTATTATTAGTGGCTCTTATCAATTATGGTAGTCGATATCAGTTATACTATCAGCATTAATATTACGTCCAATCAGGGGATAGGACGTGAAAATACATAGTTTCACGTCAGACGTGAAAATCAAGGTTTATAGAGAATCATACTTGCTGCTAATTAATGTGAATTTGTATCTTACATATGTTTATTATTATGTTATTAGTTTACCAACCTATAATATTAAAATATTTTCTGGTTAAAAAGTAGAAACCTATAGTATTATGTATATACTCAAAGAATACTATTCATACTATACTCAACACAATGTAATAATGTATTTACAAATAAAGTGTTGGCTCATTATAAACAATTGTAATCATTACTAAATATGTACAACATTAAACCCAATATTAAAATATGATACTTAAAATACTTTAAATTCATTATATATCAATTCTCATATAAATTTATAAACTTAGCAATATATTCTAATATATAATAAATAATTTCAGATAAACATATTTCATAGGTACTTCTAAAAATTATTGTTTTAACGCAAATAATATAGTAAATAATATTTTCAATAGTTTATTAACATTCAATTTTTGTTTTTATACATATTTTGAAAGATAGTTTATACATTTAATTACATATTTTAATATTTTTCTACAATGAAAAATAAAAATAAAATAATAATCATTATTATTCAGGTAGATAAATTTATATATACAAACAATGGTTGTTGAATTGAGACTGAACCTTTAAATTGAACTTCAAGTAATTAATTTTCTTAATTTACTTATTCTGCTTAGTTGAGCTTTTATTTTTTTTTTTTTAGCTAATGAAGTTAAATGTTGGTTGAAATATTTCATACGGATCAACAACCTTTGTTTGACATAAGACTGAATTACAGGTTTATATTTTTGTGCAATTTCAGTTCTGTTAAAAATCCTATCTGTTAGCCCTTTAACTGTTCCCGGGTCCTTTGGGAATTAGTTGCTTTGTCATTTTTTTGAACAATCTTTCTACTCTAAAAATGTTTGTTTTAAAGTTTTTACTGGGAGTTATTAATCCTCCATAAGAAAGATGGCTAATCCAAGATGGCATTAAATAATCATGTTCATTTGTAGCTCTTGATTTTTTTGCCGCTGTTATAGAATCAATTTCGGGAAATTTCAACTTATGTTTTTTAGCAACCCAGCTTGCTAAGTATTCTACAGCATCATTTGTCATTTCACAGTTGTTTCTTGATTCCTTAACTTGTGACTCATTTTCACTAGCTATATTTGTTTCAGAATCATTAGACATATTTTCTTGATGTTCAAGTATTTCAAATACACCTTTAACATTGAAATCAACCTGTTTAAAAGCTGCTGCAACTAAAAACTCCTCTTGATTTTGAGTTTTCAAGAAGTTCTTCCAGTAATAAAATCTTATCTTTCTGTTTGTCATTTTCAACTTCCAATTCATTATGTTTTTTCAAAAGGTCATTATATAATTGTTCATAATCCATATTTAAAGATGATTTATCTTGAAATGGAACCGAGTCCGAATTCATTGTAGAATAAATTTCAACTGACGGTGACAGAGAATCTGCTGAAGTAGAAGTAATGCTGGATAAAATTAATTCATCATGGTCCTATAAAAAATATACACATTCAAAATTAATAAAATTAAGGTTATTTTAACTACACTCTGTCCAGTGAAAGAACGCAACTATTTCGCGTATGTGAATGATGATAACAGCGTACAACGGCGAACCACGAGTGGCTGGTAAAGTGGTGGGAATGCGCAACAATTGACGAGTTTTGGTCGTCAGTTGCGTTCTCCCACTGGACAGAGTGTATGCCATTGTTTATGGTAATTAATTGTTATAATTGTATACTATTATTGTACTATGCATATATTATATACTATTTTTAATATTAAATAAAATATCTACTTATTAATATTTATATTTATTATAATTGATCAAATATTAAACATTTAAATTTTACCTGTTTCATTGATTTAGCTTCAATTCTCTTATTTCGATTGATCGATGAAGTAGAAGTTACACTTAGTTATAGAAAGAATCTGGGGTAAAATGATTAGAACAAACCAGTGATGTCTTAGGATTCCACTTATCTCCTCGCCGACATTTATGTACCCACATATTAAAGATCTCAAGATTCTTTATTGGGAACTTACACATAATTCATAATTTTTAAATTTATACCAAAAAGATTATTGAAGATCGCTACATTATTTCACTGAGTAAGAAAAGTTTATACTTAGATACGTACAATTAATGTTGAACATTTATACAATATATATTTAATACAATAATTAAATTACAGTACCTGTGAAATGATATGTCATGTCCTAGCTCTTTAGTCTTGCTAGCATAATGCTTACACGTCTCTATGGCACAAGATGAATCTCCCGAGTGTTTTTTTGAACTTTTTATAGACATAATATCCATAAATTGTATGTAAATGCATGTGAAAATAATATATGTTACTATATTCAATATTGTAAACAAATAATGTCTCCTACGGGTGACGTCACGGTCTGATTTCTCCCACTCCTGCTTTTTAATATTTTCTTTATGAGGCAACCTTTATTATCTATAAACCTTGCGTGAAAATAGCCACTGCGTTTATATTTTTATATGTTTTTGGTATGTTGTTATCAGTTAGATTAATATTAAACATACTTTTTGGTCTTAATACTTTTCCTTTTTCTGGTTGGTTATAATTCTATCAAAACAAAAAGAAAATATTATTTAAATATTAAATTATATATTACATTATTAAATTATATTTGTGTTATGACAGTTACAGGATTAGACCAAACTTTTTAAAGTTAGTGAAATATTGTTATCATTTATTGGTTATTAGTTGATTAGTCATTTTATTGTTTAAGCTTACAACTTAAAAGTAATAAATGATGATGTTTCGTTCCATCCTTATTTCTTCTTTAATAATTTTGAATGTTTCTATTACAATTGTTAGTCTGAATACAAAAAATGCAATGTCTAATTATTTAATTAAAAAATATTATTTATTAGTGTTATATTTTCATATTAGAAAAACTGTGAAAATTAAAACATTATAAAAAATACAATTGAAAAAACATCTTAAATCCAATGATTTTCTTTTTTCAAACAAATCTTAATTAATTATTCTTTTGTTGACTGTTGATGAAGCCATTATTTAACTTTTTTTGTTCATTATTATTTTTAGATTGAAAGGTCCCCGCGGGTTATCTGTGCTTCCAACATGGTTTGAGAATATCGAGTTGAAAGGGAAAGGACATGAGTCTGAAGATCTTAATATTGTCATGAATCGCCTAGAACAATGGACACATAGATTGTTTCCCAGGTATACATTTGATGATACTCTTGATAAGTTGGAAAAATTAGGTAAAAAGAATGAAATGAAGGTGATTTTGAAGCGAATCAGATTGGATTTAGATGATTTTGTAACACAAGTGGAAGATAATAACGAAGATGAATTACCACCCGCTAAGGAAGATCTATTTGATCGAATTGCTAATACTGTAGATATATTTCCCATAACATCTACTCCAACTGTTGGTCATACTGGATTAACTGAAGAACAGAGACAAAGAATGATGCGGAACCGTATGTTGGCCGAAGAAAGGAGACAAGCTAAGATTAGAGCTCGTCAAGAACAAGAACTAAATGCTCTAAAGTCTTTAAATGCTGATTCTCCTATTGATTCTTTATAATTTAATTAATTTTTTTCATGTTCTCTCAAATTTAATAAACTATTTAAAATTTAAAATTTAATAAGAACAGAAACAAATCTATATTTTAAGGTTAATTATATAAGAAATAAAATATTTGTTCATTTGAATATTTAAATGTGTAAATATATTTTTTTTCCTCAGCTACTATTCCCGACAATCCCCCTCGCCGTCTCAAACGGAACTGGTCTCGTGATTTATCAGCCTAAAGCAATAAAAAAAAAAAAAAACCTAAACAAAACAAAAATTAAAGAATTATTATGAAGTAGTGTCATTGGATGCCTTCTTCTATCACGCTATCACACCTTGTATATACTATCTAAAATTTACTTATTGTATCAATTGTATACAGATTGTAAATACTTCTAATAATTAAAATATATATATATATATATATATATATATATATTTATGTCCTCTTATATTAAATAAAAAATTGTTAAAATAAATGATTGAAATAAAGTTTTTGAGTGTACAAATAGGCATTGTACCAAAAACAAATACTATAGATTCTGTTAATGACATTCTATTAAACGGAAAGTAACATATTCCATCGGTGTTTACAGTTTTGATGTAATGCAACTGGAACCATGATATGCAAACTATATAATGTTAACTATGAATTCGACAGTTTAACCTACGCAGTTGATTGTGTTCAGATTGTAATTCTTCGACGTAAACATTTTAATATTGTACATGTACCTATATCGGCTATATCAACTAGCATTTATTGGCCGATTGAGCAACGTTCATTCTTTCTCCTTAAAATTGTCGTTTTCACGGAAATTTGTAAATAAACTGTGGTTGGAAGTTAGAAAGGGACGTTGCTCGGTCTTGATAGTAGATCACAATAAAAAAATACCAGTCGATCTTAAGTCTAGTTACCCTGTGGTCTGTGGACGTCAACCGCCAGTGATGCCATAGCTTAATTTTCCGATAACCAATAATGTGACAATATCTAATTGTTATACATCTGATACTGAATATTATAATCATACACTACAGTATAAAGGCTGATCACCTATTTTCTAGGTTTTCACACAAGAAAACAAGGAAACACAGTGACTCACCCAGGTACATGGAGAAAAATGGTGATAAAATTGAACATCAATGGCAGGGCTGGATTTAGAAAGGGGGCTACAGCCCCGGATTGCAAGTTGAAAGGGGCCATAATGTATTGTGTGGTGTCTTAGACTCTGAACGGAGTGATGAATTGATTTTATTTACTTTTTATTTTTGTATCTGTCAACACGTTTTAGAGCAGTAAAATGATTCGATTTATATAGCAAATTTTTTGAAAGGAAATCTGAATTTAGTTGGTACTTTGGGGGTCAAATTTAAACATTTCCAATAGTTTTCAAAGGCGTCGGGAAAAACCACAAAAATATAACGGAAAAACGCATTTTTACGCAAAACCAATTTTTGATAAAATAGCTTTTGCTCTATAATTTAAAAATAAAAAACCGCAAATACTTAAAATTTTCACCAAAAGTTAATATTGGCGTTTTCTCTCCATAGTTGTTTTTGAAGTATTTTGACCTATTTATAGACAATTGAAATTCTCGATTTTACTTAGGTAGTAGGTATCTATCTATTTTTTTTTTTATTTATCGAAAAAAAATTTTGCCTGTCTAAAAAATCTTGAAAATTAAATCAAGACTTATAATAAGTTGTAATTATTGCAAAATAAAATCAAAAGTAGTTTAATATAAATTTTTTATAAGCTTTAGCGATTAAAATGTTTACGAAATATGTACATCAAAATTGCGATAATTTGCAAATTATTTTGTAGTTTAAAATTCATAAAATGTTTGATATTTATACTTAGGATTCAACATTTTAACACAAGGTTATCCATAAGCTTTTCTTCCAATAACTATAAAAGATATTTTAACGGACTAATTGAAATAATTTTTATGAACAAATTAAATTTAAATTTTTATGAAATTGCGTAAAGTAACGATTTATCCTTAAATGATTTCAAATATTTGTCGTCATTATTCAAAGTTGTAGAAAAAAACTGTGTGTGTGTTACCAGTACGCACGCGGGAAGTTAAAATTCTTTTGAACGGTACACGTGAGTGAGTGAAAAAGAAAGAAAGACATGGATAGACTGGGGTAATGAGGATAATAAAGAAAGAAAAGCAACAATGTAAATTATATTTTTTATGTTTTTTTTTTTTTTTTTTATGCTAATGATTAATTATCATTTTGCTCAATCGGTATAGTAGTTATGATTGGTATATGATGACTGAAATACGAAACGTACATTTGCGACTGAACATTATCCATATATCGCGTAAAAATTGCATTGATTGTTGTGCCTGAGACCTGAATTCGTAGTCGAATATTCGGGACCAATAATATAATTTATAATACGTTATAATACGTTGTTTGTTTTTGGACAGCCAAATAAATTTTATAGATATTTCAAAAAAAAAACTTACAAAAATCGAAAATTTAAATTGTCTATAAATAAGTCAAAATATGTCAAAATACTTTGAAAACTTATCCATGTTTAGAAAAAGCCAATATCAAAATTTGGTGAAAATTTCAAGTGTTTGCAGTTTTTCGTTTTTGAGTTAGAGTATTTTAAAAAAACGTGTTTTGTCAAAACGTGGTTTTGTGTAAAATTTCCTGTTTTTTCGTAATTTTTTCATCATTTTTTTCGACACTTTAAAAAAGTATTGAAAAAGTTGCATTTTTGACTCACCTAAGTACCATCTACATTAACTTTACTTTCAGAAAAGTTGCTGTTTAAGAAAATCGATGCATTTTTACTACCAAAAATTGTGTCCTCAGACACAAAAAAAAAAAAATATTATTATCATCGTCGTCGTCGAAACCGTATCGGCTGTCACTGACCAACATTATATTTATAACACGTAATATTATTATTATGTCATATTATGTACATGACGTACTGATACAACTACTGATACAACCCATAGCCGTTTACAAAATACAGCTACGACAATCCGCGGTTGCGCACAACGACATGTCCGTGTTCGTACGGGCGACCGTTCGTTTTTGTTTTCCTCACTACCCTGCGTAAAGAAGTATAACTTCAAAAATTTTTACCAGATGTTTAGATTGAAATTTTTTTTAAGTAATTTTTTTCAGATTAATATACTGATTATAAGCAACTTATAGGCTTATAACTTATTTAAAATATTCAATTTCTAAATTTTTTTTTTTTATAATTATTCACAAAAAAAAAAAATGAACTGGTACAAAATACTTGAAAATTGAATAAGATTCTACAGAAGTTGTTCTTACTTTCATTCAAAAATATTTGAAATCTATATGTACAATTTTTTTGTAAGAGTAGGTTATACAGGTAGGTATTAAGTATGGTATTAAGGAGTAGGTATAAACAGCAAATATATAGACATAATATTACAATTTAAATATAACATACTATATTATATATATATATTCTAGATTAACAAATCATCTCCGTTCAGAATCGTTTTTTCGTATGCAATGATATAGCATTGCGTTCAGATTTAACAAATCCATTATAATGAATAATGATCCTATGAACGAGGTGCACTCTTTCCTACTGTACAGCAGTGTGAGGCTCATCCGGTTCTTTTTTCATACAAAATGGCATAAATAAATAAAACATCATTAAAAATTTCAAATTTTTATCGTAATATGAAAAATGAAAATTAACTTAATTACTTTATTTATCATTTATTATACATCATCATTCATCGTCGTTATTGAACGTACCAATCCGTCGTGATCCGTAACGTGATACAAATAATCGTTCAATGAACGACACATTGCAGCAATCTCCAATTTATTAAATATTAATATACCTAATGTGATATATTATATAATATGGGCACTGTGACGACTTATAATATAATATTGTTTTTGATTGGTTAATAGTATTTATTCAGGAGTACTTGAATTGATCGTTAAATTCGATCCTGTGTTGAAAACAATGAAAACACATATGTATTGAACATAATGGTAACAAGAGCAAAGGTAGAGTGTCTTACATATCAAAAACAATTTATGAGGAACGTATTGGTATCATGTTTTTAAAAGTATTTAATCACATTGTCGATGACATTTTATTATTGTATCAAAGTATTTTGGTATTGTCATTGATTCAACCCCAGATCTTGCAATCTTGAATAATCTTATATGAATTGGAAAAATTCATAGGTATGGTTCAAGTGAGGGAAAATAAAATAAACCCGGTCAACACATTATAAATGATTATTGAAGATTATCTTTCGGACATTTTCCCACATATTTATGTAACGTTCTGAATTTTTTTCAATATACCAGTTACCAATTGTGAAAGTAAATGATGTTTTTCTGCTCTGTCAATAATTAAAAATTAATAAATATCAGTGTATGATGGGTGTTCATTAACAATGAAAATTTAATTTGAAGATATTATAAGAAAATTTACAAAGGCAAAATCCAGGAAAAAGTTTTTTTAACATTGACGAAATTAAAAATGTAAATATTTTTTTTTATTATTGCATATGGCAACAAAATGTGTAGTCGAATTAGAATTTTTCTATACTCTATGTAATAAAATCATCAACCAACAAATTAAAAGTACCGTTTTATCATTTTTACAATTAATCGTGACTAGGTGACTGTAATATATAAACTCTATACTTATTTTAATTAATATTTATTACAACTTATTAACTCTGAGTAAAAGAATGAAATTGTTTTGGGTAAAAATGCATCACCAAAATAAATAGCCCTCTTGTATTATGACCATTATTTGGCCCTGATCAATGGGGTAGTATTTAGTAAGTCAGCAGAAAATTTGAAAAAAATAAATAAAACGTAGGGATTAGTTCAAATTGTTATGTAACTGTTATCTGGTAGCCAGTCTTTATATAGCAATAATGTATAACTGTATAAGATAATTATTCTTTTCGATTTAAAAATAATTTATGTATTATTATTTTATTAAGATTCGTCAAACATGAACCAAATACACTTAAACAATTGTATTTAAATTTAAACTAATCATAAGTATACACAAATCGTATTGTATTATTTATAATAAAATAAACAGTAGCAGTAAAATGTAAAACTGTATAACCATAACATTTCAAACAGATGTTCATTTTGTGTAATTTTTCTTAAAATACAAAACAAATAATTTGACTATATGTACATTTTGGAGGCACATAATGTTGTATGTATTTATTATGCAATACACGAAATGAAGCCATATGTTTATAAACTTTGATATAAATAAAAAAAAAACATAGTGATTCAAGCAATAAATTTGTTTAATTTATTTGGCTATAATTTATTTTAAAACGTTTACAAATTTATATTATATATATCTTAGTTATTTAATTTTTATCTGTTTCACAACACATTTTGTTCAGACATTTTTTTTTTTTTACTTGTAAAAATGCGAATAATGTAGCCTATCTATTTAAATTATACATATAAAAATTTGTTTCAAGTTTCAATTTGGTAAATGTTTCTAAATGTGAATTTTATTGCGTAGATACTAAATATCCATTATAATACCAGACTTTTTTTTAATAATTATATTAATAATAATAATAATAATAATAATAATAATAATAATAATAATAATAATAATAATAATAATTAATAACAAATAAATGACTAGATAGAAATAAAAAAACAAAACAAAACATTACATTTTTATAATTCGTTATTTTCAGTTTTGTTGTATTATTTGATTTACGAACAAAGTAAATGTTAAATAAATCAACGAAAAATAAGCCAAAACAATATCCAACATCTTAAAAGATCTTAGACACATAAATCAAA
Organism: Chaitophorus viminalis; assembly: GCA_025469195.1. Lineage (NCBI taxonomy): Eukaryota > Metazoa > Arthropoda > Insecta > Hemiptera > Aphididae > Chaitophorus > Chaitophorus viminalis. Next base: position 98,150 of record JAIPRK010000561.1, on the reverse strand, counting down.
AAACAATATTGTTTCTTAAATTTGTTCGATTCGTTTCAAACATTGGGCAATTGCATAACAAACTGTTTTCTTTATTAACATTTGTCATTTTTTTTATACACTAGCCAACACGAACAGAAATTACATAAACACTTTACAATTGGATGAGATTGTCTGAATTTCTTAATTTTTTTTTTTTGTAATTAAATTATTATTGTGTACACGGATGATTGTAACAGCTGTGTTGTATATCCTCCATGCCTTAACTATATTTATTATTTTTATACAATACTTAAAAAAATTCCCTTTGAAGGTTGTAACATTATTATAATATTAAAACGCAGTAACAAAATTGTACGTACACCAAAATATTGCAACACACACTACGAAAAAAAAAAAAAACAAGAAAACAAAACGAACCAAAAAAAAAAAAAAACAAATAAAATTTTACTTTCATTCCAATAAAACAATAATATTAGCTAATATCTGGTATACAACTAACGTGAGCCATATGCCGTTAGTGCACACTATCATAATAATGATAATAATAATAATAATAATAATAATAATAATAATAATAATAATAATAATAATAATAATAATGATAATGACAATGATAATAATAATAATAATAAAAATTATAATAATATTAATAATAATAATTATAACAATAAATGATTAGATTAGTAGCTTTTAATATAAATTTGATTATAACATAGGTTTAGGTATGATAGAAAGTTGCAAACGGTTTCTAACGATAAATTTGTATATACGACCATTTTGAAACCAGCGTTGGATTTAACCTATGGACAGTAATATTAACCCGGTCTGTTTTCAATTAACTTGATCCGCCATTGACACCCAGGACAATACTGTTGGGCATAATTTATTCGGATACGTAAGTATTTACTATTACAAATTATTGTTATAATCGACCGCGCGTCGTTTAACTTTTAACGTTAATATTCCAGACAAACCGGGTACCAATGATTTCTACTTAATAGAGAAATAAAAAAACTGAAAAAATATAACAATAATAGTTATGTACATCAAACGTTGGTTCAAAATTCGACGAATATGCCCCGGACGTCATCGTCTATAGTATAGCATTATAGTGAAAAATATTTGAGCGAAGATTCCAATATATTTAGATGAGAACATATTATTTAAGAGAGAGGAAAAAAAACATCATAGTATAAACGATATAATAATATAACATTATAGTATATAATATATTATATATATATATGTTTCGGCTTTTCTTTTTAATTATTGTCGTTCGAAAAACCAATAAAATCATAATTACGGGTATTAATTATTTGTTCGTGTATACGCGACGAGTTTGAGCAAAAAAATTTCGGTTTATCTTCTGTCACGTTTACGTTATTTTACTTTTCTTTTTGGCACATCGGAGCCTACACATGGAGGTTCGCGGTATTTAATTTGGGGTTCGTTTTCGGTTGGGGGGCGAGGGAGGGGTGCTCAGTAGAGAGAGACGAGCAATAATTGGAAGAAGGACAAAAAATACTTGGTTCAGATCTATGAAAAGTCACCCCTCTGTGTGTGTTGTGCTTGGAAAATTAATGATTTGAGCACATTCAAAACCCCTTAGGATATTTTTGCAACACAAGCAGTATACGTACGGACGTTCGAGACATGTTCGCGAGCTGTTTATTCCAACTTTAATACTAATCTAAAAATATTAATAATATTCTGTTTTCTTTTACTTAAACATCATTAATTATTTTATTATACACAATAGTAATAAATAACATTTTTTTCTTTTGGCACTTATACTAACTAAGTTATATTTTTTAATATTAATAATAACAACACGATGGTTATACAGTACAGTGTTTCCTTTAATGTTAAATAATAAAATTATTATTTTAATTTTAATTTTAAATAACTCCTCTGAAGCAAATTAGTTCTAACTTGAGCATTTTCATCTATAAATCTTTAGTTAAGTTTCAAATGTTTTATTTCCCGCCGTAGATTTCGATGATTTTGTCCTGGTCAACAGTCTCGAATATGTGAGGGGCATCCATTAGTATGCCGAGGGTGCCGGCGGTGGTGACTATGAAGAACAGGTACAACTGCAGCCGATCAATAACCATCGCCACGTACTTCCAGTCTTCTCTTATCTGAAATCAAAAAAAAAAAGGGATAGAAACGACGCGGCAAGCGATTGCGTTCCCCACCATTTCGCGTGAGTGAGTGCTTTATTATATAATCGTAATATTTATACAATGGTCACTCAACTATTTAAGTGTTGTGCTCATTCACGTGCCAATCAACGAGCACTGGATGAGCACCTGTTTCATATTAGATATATAGTAATACCTCTCTATAACGGAATCGTTTGGAACCAAATATTTTTCCGTTGTAAAGAGTTTTCCGTCATAGAGAGGTCAATTTTATATATTATTATTTGCACCGGCACTATTGACATTTTCCGTTATAAGGAAAATTCCGTTTAATAGAGGGTCCGTCATAGAGAGGTTTTACTGTATTATATACTAGGTACATTAAATGTATCGCTTTTAAAATTTCTATTCGAAAACTTATTCAGTCCGTGCCACATTATTACAATCATTGATCAAATATAAATACTAGTTATTATTATAGTATTTAATATAATCAATGTTATACTATTATTGTAATTCGTTTTGAAATTAACATCAACAAATAAACTATAAAATATACATGCGTTATTACTCTTGATCTCAAATGATTCTAAGTATAAAGTTTTAATTTATTATTTATCTCGTACAGCGCAGTATTTTACGGTCTGAATGCGTTTTTTATGAGCTAACAAGCATGACTGCATGAGCCGCCGTTTATAATATTTATGATATTAATTTTGAAATAGTTCAAAAATCATTTAGGAATATATGTATATATATTATATTACGATACTCATCAACAGTCATATTATGAGCTGTGGAACTATTATTTTAAATCATATGATATTATCCGTAGTACATGTATAAACGTGTGGATTAAGTACTGTATAACGCCCGTATTTTATTTCTCTCGAAACTCGTGAATGAAATTTATGCCTATAATAATTATTTTTTGAATCCTTGTAGGTATAAATTTAGTAGTTGATATTTTATGAACAAATGTGTTCTACATCATAAATTAGCAAAATTATTATTTCATTTGTATAAAAAATTATATAACAAATTTGTACGAAAAATTTAGAAATATATTGCGAATTTATACGTAATATTAGTAGGTACCTAGTACAAGAAAGTAACATTTTTTGTGTGAAAATCTGGAATTCATTGTGGTTTTTTAATTATTACTTTTTTACACACAATTAATAAGTATGCGCATAGTACTCTTCTTATTATATATTCTGTTGTTCTTACATTTATATTTGTGATTTTAGTCTGTAACACAAATGGTTATAATTTTTTTTAAATACTTTAAAATACTAACTAAACATAGTACTATGAAAAGAGTTTCGAATAATATCGTAACTTAGTATTTCAAAATGTTTTTAGAAAATAACACATTAACAGTAATTTTTGTTTACATTTTTTTCTTCATATTTATATTTACTTATTATAGTTTTGTGTATAAGTCTTCCATAAAAGTATACGAGATTCAATAAAGAGAATAATTCTTTATATAAGTAAAGTTTAAAAGGGCGGGAAAAAGAGAGTAAACTGTCATAATAAAATGTTCTTTGCAATCATAAATCGTTTCTATTCGTAAAATAAAATATATCCAAGAGAGGGAAATACGAGAGAATAAAAATAAATGCGAACAAAAAATATATCATCGTTGAAAAATCACCCAAACACATGTTTCCTTTTTGAACTATACTGTACGAAACTTTAAGTCATGATAACCTTTCGTTCTCCAATCGAAGTATAAAAATGTTTTTTCGATTATTATTGGCTTCGAAATTCAACGGTACAATTTCGATGTAATTTCAGTTTCTTTTTACATCATCCCGTATACAAATATGTTTATTATTATTTTTTTTTAATTCAAACATAACAGATATTGATGATTGTCCGAATTCCGTTAAAGAGCAAATCGTCGCGTGTGAGTCTTCGTCGGCAATAGTGACAGTTCTCGTATTCAGTTACGTATATTATACTAGTTTTCCGTACATTTTACAAGGCATCTCAACGTATACTTCGAGTGATAGAAAACGTTAAAAAAAACAGTTTATTACATTCGATGATGTGTGCAACGTCAAACGCGCACTATTTCTGTGCTGGAAATAATCGAGAATAAAATTGTTCTGCACGTCGTACACATAATATTATTGTTATCGTAGCGATCGTCATAGTCGTCTAATCCGCGTGACGTCTCGCTATAACGACGGAATACAGGAAAATGGACATTTTAATTGAACATACGACGTGTGTTTGAGTTGTTGAGCTATTGTGACAGAAACGCTATATTATAATACTGATTAACATTTAACGTTGTGCGACTCAAAACACTGTCGTGGCGCGTACGATTTACTTGGAAATAATTACATACGAACACAACTGATAAATCGTAATTATTTTCCGCATTTATTACAGGCCGAGTAGTATACAATATAAGGCGTATATATATAATTTTACATTTGCTGTTATTGAAACACACATCGCGTGTGCAGTGTATCGGATGTATCCGATGGAAAAAAGGTCACATTGATATTATAATAATCGAATGATAAATCGTGTAACACAATAATGTAATAATTATCCGCTTGTTTGGGAGACCGTGAATAAAATACTGCGTTTAGTAGTGGTAATATTCGCGAACGCGTAGTGGCATAATAGTACTTTAATATCCCTGCGAGCTATTATCAAATTATATTTGAGAAAAACAACATCGAAACGTCTTGAAAATGAATATGTAAGTATCACCGTAATATATGTTTTAGCGTATAGATACTTGGGGCTTCAGGGGCGTATACCGGTTAAACAGGAACCAACTGGGTTTTATGGAAAATTCAGATATAAATAATTCAACTGTTCAATTAGTTTCCCCAGTAGTCGCAGCAACAATGATTGTTGGCGAGCAAACGAATTGATTCAAGTAAACAAACATAATATTATATACTATTTTAATTTGTTATTCACCAAAATGTACAAAATCTTAAACATTATTTGGTATATAGGGGTTTTGTGTATATTATTATTGATTTCAAGTTGAAAACTTGCCCAGTGCGTGTTCAGCGTCTATGCTAATAGCAGTACATAATATATTTCGGCTACACATCTCTATATACGAAACTGTTTGAAAACTGTTTGAATTTTCTCCACAAAGTTGTTAGGCTTCAAGAAGCGTCAATAGTCGAATAACGCATGTAATACGAGCTTGGGTAAAGGGGTGTTATGCAATAAAGTTGTAATCAAGAATGGGATAAAAAAGCTCTCAACAAAAAAAAAAAAAAAAAATGCGAAAACGACATAATAACGCAGAAAATGCTCTATAAGAATGTATTTAAATGTTTTTATAAAGCGGCATAAAAATTTAGGAAAAAATTAAAAAGAAATGGGAAATGTTTTTTTTTCTTTGGGGGTTTTTTAAATAGTATTTAAATAATTTGGTGTATAGGTCATTTGCCTTTTTTACTTCTAAGTTTAATAAATTCTCAACTATAATACATTTTTAAATGCAATTTAAACTGATTATTAGAACAAAATTATTGGTATCGCCAAGACTTACGTTCACCCTAAAAAAAAAAAAATTGTAAAAAATGCCTATAAAAGTCTAGAACTATGAAAATGTCATAAAACTATTAGAAAATTCCCTAAAAATAACTCGCCAGGTTAAATTTTTCGAAAAATGAAAGGAGGAGGGGGAATACTATTTAAATGATTAGAATCGCCCAAAACACAATATATTGTATTTACGGACTTACGCCTTTTGAATACCGGGAAAAATGATAACATAATGACATTGCATCAAAATCTCAGTTCCAGGTCAACCATACATATAGTAATAACTATTGTTGAAAACGTGCAGCGAGTTAGAGGTCTAAGACATTGACGCATCTAAATATTATTATGCAGATGACAATTTTATTTAACCGGATACCATGATAATTGTGTGTATTTTAACGTTTTAAAAACGATGGTGAAAGCGAAAATTAAAGTAATAACTACGGATATATGTACCTCCGCTCTTTGCGCTCTCTGCTCTCTCACTTTGGAACTTGTATTGGTTTCATTTGAACATAAGACACATTGTGACGTTTACACGGGCGTGTCCCCAAGGGGGGACGAAGATATACCTTTAATCGCGGTACTATCTATGTCTATGATTACAGATTATTATCTTAATCACGGTATATAATAAACAATATATATGTTAATCTCGTAATCTCTGTTGGCTGTCCACAGAGAAGTACCAGTTGATCCCTAAGAAGTACTCTGTGTATTGGCCCAAAAATCAAAGAAAACTAATATAATTATGATCATAATTATATGATGTATGTTGTTTTTATATTATAAAAAAAGGTGAGGACTTTATGATGACTGCATGGCTCAATTTTTTAATTTATTTTTTTACCCGCCCCCCTTTCGAAAAATAAAAATAAAATAAAAATCCTGAGAACGCCTCTTATAATATGTATATTATTATTATAATCGTTTATAAATTTAAGGAGCCGTGTGAGGTGCAGTAGACACGCCGCTGGCTACGATCCGAACGAACACGTCTTAGTGAAAAAAAAAGTTGTGCAGAATTAATATTCTGTTCCCCTGCCCTCTGGTTCTGATTTTGCTCTACACTGCTCCCAGCCGGACTCACTCCACCGCGACAGTGAAATCCACACACACACACGTGAAAATTGTCTTCACAGATAAGAAGGATGGGGCGTTGGGGCTACAAGTGCTGTACAATACCTCTACCAGGAATATAATAAGTGACGACGATTGTTTCACGATTGGAAAACAAACGGATAAATACGTTTACGAATAATTCGTCGTGAAACACATATTCTGTAATACGTATAATATATCAATCACGCGCGAATACCTGTATGTATTGATCCTCGTTGCGCAAGTGTTCGGCGATGAACTCGACCGCTTCGGTGGCCTTGGACGCCTCCGGGGCCAGGACCAGCGAGTCGGAGCTCTCGCTCTCCCGCCGCTCCGCGCTCGCCTTCCGGTTGATCTTGCAGTTGGGATGGTGCAGGTCGGCCAGTTCCATTGCCTCCATCTTGTGCTTGGACGGCGTCGCGGAACCCGGGGGCGCGGGCGCGGGCAGGTCGGACGGCGACGTGTGGTGCGGATGCGGCGGACCGCTCATGCCCGGCATCTCCATCATCCACCGCAGCCGCGTCTTCTTCGGCCGTTTCATGAACATGCACGCCGGCAGGTAGTACAGGAACACCGTCCTGATCCACGGCGGCATCCGGTGTGTCCGCGGCCCTGTGAACAGAACCGACCCGCAGACTCATACAGGATTATTGTACCTGTGGTTCTCTATACATCTGAGTGTAAGAGATCGGTTGCAAGATCGTTCGGTTCACGCATTATTAACATGACCAAACACAAATTAGACGAGGTGACCGGCCGTGCGTTTTGGCCGTCACGACGGTATAACGAGTACGTAAACACGTCGACCGAGCGCAGAGGCCAACGTACGCGTGTATATGGTGCACATTATTATTATTATATCATACACTATATATTATTATCTGGGGGGGAGGGGGGGGGCTAAGGCACGGGATGTTGCGGTATTTGAATTTTTCGTCTACTGCTCTGGTTTATCGCTACAGGTGTACGTGTAAGTTTTAAGTTCGTTGGGTACGGATTCAAATCTGAAACGGTTAAGTGCAATTTTCGCGATTTTCCCTGTTTTCTCAACTATTGTATTGCAATACCGTTGATTTTAATCGTTTATAAAACGACTAAAGTAACTGAATTATAACGAAAACAATTTAAACAATTTTACATTTTTTTCTAAATGTCTTTAAAGTGTTTTTTGAAAAATTTCATGAAATATTCTCAAAGTATACACTTATAGTGAAACACAATAGCCAATAGGCAATATAATGTTTATGTCATCAAGATTAAGATTTGTTTTAAACAGTTTTTTAAGTAAAATATTTTAGGTTCTGAACGGAGCCTAATGAACGAAGTTGAATGTATTTTTTTTTTCTTAGAACTTAAGCATTTTATAACTTGTAAATTGTAATTAATGGAAGACAATAATAAATGTAATTTTATAAATTGTAATAAAACCTTGTTATTTTTTAAGCGCAACTTTTAATTTTTCAAGCGCAATTTTTGGTATTTTTCAAATGACTGCAATCAAATTGACTTCTTTTTTTACTACTTCAACATCCGTGCCTTAAATTATTAATGACATAGCAGTATACTTTAGGTGGTGAGGCTGATTCTCTTTACTTTCTCCCCCCCCCTTCGAATCGTGAAAAATCCCCTCCAGAGTCCTGACCGAAACAAGGAGGAAAGAGTCCTGCTGCAATCGTTATAATATTAATTATAATATGTAATAACGTATCGTTATGTCGTATTCCGGGCACGGGTAATACGTATTATGTCACGAGCAAATCAATTAAATTATTATTATTAATCGCTTATTAGATTTAAATCATTAATTTTTCGCGTGTATTCAATGAAAGGGAACTGTATAATGTGCCCGTTGTCACTTTAGTCGCCGCCAATAATATGATATTTACTAATCAATTGTTGACATTGATTTTCACTTAAAAAGTGATGCCTGTACAATCAATATTATTTGGCGAATCCCTCAGTGTCACACTACATCCGCCTCTGATCATCGAGTGATTGGCATCTGCATCAATCAATCGATGTGTTTAATACTCGTATATTATACCGTGTAACGTAAAACTCACCGTTACCTCGTCTGTAAATATATAATATGTATAATACATTTAAATAATAATTAAACACAATAATAAATAAATATATAATAGTAATATAACATTATATAATGAATAAATGTGTATAAAATAATTATGTTCATGTGGTATACATGTTAGTTATGGATTATGGTTTTACCGGATCATCATGTCACCATAAAACCGCGCGTACCCGGAACATTTTGAAAAAATCAAAAATATCCTATTCTCTCATTTTATCGTCATGAACTGTGTGCATTTATTTAACGCATTTTAGTCTTTTTACGCAAGACAATGTAATATGTGTTTTAACTTGTTAAAAATGTTCAATTGTTCTATAGTTATTATTTTCGGGTTGATATTATTATTCTTTGTTCATAAATCTAATCAGAGTTCCAACATTTTATTTAAGATTTAGCCAGTATAGGGTTACCTACATATTTTATCTTCATCTATTTAGATGTTGAAAAATGTTAATTGAGAATATTATTGTTGTTGAGTAAATATCATATGTGCATGGATTTGTTTTGTTTATCCGTTTTGTGAAGGTTAAGGTTCAATATTTAATTTTACTTTGAACACAAAATTGTTTACGTATGTTTACAGAAATTTTATATTTAATTGAGAAATCTAGTTTATAAACTTATTTTAGTTAATAACTGCTAACCGTTTATAACTAATAAACACTGTTAATACATTTTTAATTATCACAAAAAGTATTAAAAACGTAGAAGATATTATTAATTATCATTCACATTTCAATTAAAGTTTAGTTAAATACTAGATAGTAGTTTTATTTTCAATTATCGTCATGATATAAATTGTTTATTTATCTATTAATATAATTTTATTCGATGAAAATATTTTAGAAAATCAATTACTAAATATAGTTACAAATTTGTTACAATGATAATTAAAACTTCGTTATGTTAATAATTAAGATTTTTAAAGTATATAAATAGTTAAGTTGACGTTTTTTAAACTTTATTAATGATTCATTATTGTAATTACGTCATTTATTTTACTTGAATATGATCAAAAAAATAAAATGAAGTACGATTTTATTTTATAACTATTGAGAAATAATTAAATGTCGAAAGACTGTTCAATACTGAAAATAAAATTAAAATTGTTTGAATTTAAAGAACTTTTATTGTAATATTCATAAAATATAGGTAAAATACTATATTGTACGTAATTATGTAAGTTTCTATGTAAACTTAAAGATAAAATTTTTTTTTTCATTTTTCGTTTGAAAAAATAAATAAAAAGATATATGCACTAAATGTGTCATATTTAATTATTTTATGTTTATTTTTGACGTTTGATGATAGAACGCAAAAGAAACAAATTCTGTAATGCTGTTGCTGTATACTATCGTGTAAATATTTTAAAGGAATTTCAATGACCGTATATTTTAAAATATGCCTATAAACAGAGTACAAACTATAAATCATCCATGAAGATATTATATCTCATACCCGTTTAGTGGACTACATTTGATAGTTTTAAGTGTGACGCTTTTGGTAATAGCATAGTAGCGTTTTATTTTAAATAATCCAAAAAGATAATGAAATAAAAATATTTATATTGAAAACTAAATATGCATAATTTTAATTTTTATCAACAGTTATATAAAAAACAAAGAAAATACTTCAATAAACCTTATTAAAATACACTATAATAGTATCTAAAACGACTTCTCGTTTGAACAAATCATAAATAATCAAAAACGATTGCAGTGTTAAGCATTTAACAAATCAAATGTTTCAACAATGGACCTTAACGTATGATTAATTTTGATATAAGTATCCTCATATAAACTACAAACGAAAATAGTACGTAGTTTTAAAAGAACAAACGCTTAGTAAAAACTCAAATTAAATGTATAAGGTATAACAATGATTTCGATGTTTCGATTATCTGAGGTGTGTAAGTATTCGATGTATATTTTTTATCTCGCAGTAAACAGAGTATAAAATAGAAACTCAGTATTATGTATTATTTTTTTCTTTTGTTTATAAATTCGTTACATATGAAAACATAAGATATTGAATTTTTTAGTGAAAAGAAAAAAGACTATATATTAGCCATACACTGTTTGTATTTTCAGTTTTATAACTTCTCAAGATTGAACAAACGGGGAATAACAAGAGACGCAACACGCTACCCTATGACTGCAAGTCTGTAACCATGCTTATAACTTGAAGTTCATGGTATTGGTTAAACAATAATATAATTTTATTTACAACTCGGAATTAGATGTTTGTTTTTAAATAGAAACACAATAATATATAATAATTTCAAATGAGCTTCGATAAGACATGCCTACAAAAAAGTATGAATTTTTGCGGTGGATTCTTTTGAAAGAAAAAAAAAATCATGAAAACCGTCGGCAACAAACTTTTTTTTATAACAAACCTATAAATTTTTGTACATTAGTATATGTTTCGATTTTGCTTACTAATGAGATTTCATTATTTTCTAAATTAATATTTTTTCCACACCACAGTTATATTGAAATGCATTGATTGAATTGCATGGCGAGAAAAGTCAAATATTACGCTCATTTTACTGATGCCAGCTTTATACATTCAAAATGCCGTAAATTTGCTTTAAACAATTACGCAGTACTACACTTGAATTGCCGACTGAGAAATTGTTACGATACGAAATATTTTCCATCGTTTAAGTTTGAACTCCACAAAGGCAGGGCATTAGTTTTGTTTAACAAGAGGTGAGCACATATTATATTGTCCTGTTGGCTATTTAATAAAATAATATTGTCTTAATGCACACTTACAGCTATGACATCGTTTACTTATGCGCATCCTATAGGGGTGTGTTAAAGTAAAATAAAATCATCTGCAAATATAATGTCTTATATATTACGTGCTACTCAATGAAAATGAATACTACGAATGTTTCCTGAAGTATTGATTGGCTCGTGTTGAAAAGATTACCTTGGATATATATATATATATATATAATATCTCTTGAATGTTTGACATGAGTTACACGGACCGTTGACCAATTATTGATTGCTGTGCGGTATGGTATGAATTTCATTCCGGCGGCGGCGGATGTTTGGTGTACGTAAACGGTGAGACGTCGTCGCGGGGAAAGGGTCAGGGGAGAAAAACCATAATTCACGATTTAAAACCGATACGGGAAACGGCGTTTGAGAGAACCGCTGCCGCCGCACATCTATATTATAGCGTGGCATGCGTCTTATTACTAGAAATCGAGAGCGTCTTGTGCACAACCGAGACATGACAATCCCATGACATCCCCGAAGAATATTAGTGGGAACGATGACGGGAATACGACGGGATGAAATGGGAAAACAAACGTGTCTTGTGCAGAACCCAAAACGTGGACGTGGTGAATGGTTGGGTACGCGTGCACACACACACACACACACACACACACACACACACACGCACTCGAACGCCATGAACTATTGGTCCGAACGTATGCTGTGTACACTTTTGTGGCTAATCCTTTTGATCGCGGAGCTGGAGTCCTCCTCAGTCGAGGCTCACACAAAGCGTATAATATGGTCTTTTTGTGATTATTTATCATTATAATATTATAATATATACGTACGTACGTGTATATATATATATATAATGATGCTGGCAAACTATAACGTTTTGTGTGTCATATATATATACGGTCGGTTATATTACGGCATTATGGCTATTATTTTTAAAAAGGGTAGTTTTTGGCACCGTCCAGATAATATAACTCTATACACATCGTACTGTTTTAAAAAATGATATACACACGCGCGCGTGGTTTCCATTCATATCAGTTTAATGGGTTTTCGTCCTCGCCGCTGGATCACCACCAATGTCCGTTGCTCCTATGCACCTTCTCCTGCTTCTGTAGCCCACGCGGATCTTGCCCCTGCTACATACCCCCCTACCCCCTTCGTGGTGACGAACGGCGTAGAAAAAAAATAAAACCTTCTCGTCCGCGTTTATATTTATATAATATTTGCACTTGGACCAGACGACAGTGTTTATATTATTATATCGTATTATTGTGTGTATACATTGTGCATACGCGTATGCAATACTGCAATTATTGTGCACAACGGTCCGTATAGACCAGAGATGGCGAACCTATGTCACGAGTGTCACAAGGTGACACGCGCGCGCATTATTTCAGAGATATGCCAATTTAAATATAATTCATAAGTTTTACTTCACTTTCCAAAAAAATTACTGATAATTTGAAATTGTTTTTAATGTATTAATGTAATATATCGTAAGATATTATCCCGACTGTGGATATTACAGCCGTGTATATTATTAACGTAATATGTATTTACCTGAAAACAAATAAAATCATGTTTAGGTATATGTTTAATTAATTATTTTTCAAGCAAAAAAAAAAGATCTGAAAAATGTCTGATCAGCGAGGCAAATAAAATCAAACCATGCATTTTGATTTGACACGCAGTTATCAAAAGGTTTACCATCTCTGGTATAGACTCATATAGTGGGTGGAGGGCGTGGCGTGGAAAAATGGTCGGGGAAGTGTTTAACACCCTTCCCTCCCCTCCCCGTGAGTTTCAAACAAACGCACTCGCCGAGTGTCCACGAGTGAATCGTAGGTACTGCGTGGAAATAAGAAAAAAGTGCGAAAACAAAATATGATAAACACGCTTGGACGGAACTCTTCAAACTTGTGTGCGTGTGTGCTAATAAACGCCCGAAGTAAGCGTGCCACCACAAGCCGCACACTGCCCGGGGTACCGGGATTTACGTCCGCGGTTCGTGTCGGTCTAAAGTCTACGCGACCCGATTGGCCGTATAAATCGCCGTCCTCGTGCCGCGGCCACTAACCTCTGAAATTCCAGTTGATTATGATGACAGTGACCAATATGCTGACGGTGTTCATGATGAACGTGAACAGCAGGTATTTGGCGATGAGCGGCAGTACTAGAGAAGTGGGTGGCAGTATTTTGGAGACGAGCAACAGGAAGACGACTAGTGACAGTAAGATGCTAATGCCCAGCGTGACCTTTTCGCCGGCTTCGGCTGGCAAGTAAAACACCAGCACGCACAGGAAAGATATGAGGACCGTGGGCAGTATCAAGTTTACTGTGTAGAACAGGGTTTTCCTCCGGATCACTATGTAGAACGTTATGTCCGTCTGGGTGGGCGACTCCTCGTACACGTTCAGATACGCGGGCACCTGTGGGTAGTCGGGTAAAACACACGTTTTTAATCACGCAATATATTTTTTTTACAGTCGGCGTAGGTATAAAATATTATGTTTTTTCATCGTTATAATTACATTTTTAACAATGTACACGCAATAAAATATATATTTTTCGTAGTTTTTTTTCCCTTCTAAAACACTATGCACAGTGATTCGTTTAGGATGCCTATAATTGGTCGTAAAAATGCCAAAATTTGAATTTTTTTTTTTTTGTATCTTCAAATCGTGTGATGATAATAATTAACATATATATGTATATTATTAATTATTTGGTAATATGTTATAAATTATAATTTCGTTCGCCGCTCCCGGCGAACCGGTTACACGCGCGAACAGCCATATTGCCATACATATACGTACATATCGAATCTTATAATGCAACAGATATCTGTTATCTGCAGATGTATAAGTATTATTAATACCTAATTAATCACGATTTAAGATATAATGGTTACCCTACGAGCTATGTTACATGCATTGTGGATGTGACCGCAGGTTTGACTCTGTAAATCAGCTGACATGGGTGCCAACTAACATCTAGCGCTCATAAAACAAAGCAATTAATGATGATAATATTCACGATTTCGTGATAATATTTTATTAATTCTATGATAATAGAATGTCGCAGTGACCACGTGGTAAATTTTTACGAATAAATCCACACGAGCGCTAGTAATTGGTTGGCTATCAAAGAGTCAATTCGGCGGTCACTTTATCATAGCTCGTTGGGTAACCATTATATCTTAAATCGTGTAATTAATTATCTCTAGCTTTAATTATGAAGTTGTAATCATAATAAATATTTTCTTATCATTTTATATATCTTATATTTTCTTATGTGTATACAAAGCTACACATGTAAAGCTAATCATCGGGTACTTAATTGTTTGAAAACCTTCACACAGGATTTTAAATTTGAATAATTCTGAAAATACTGGCCTGAAATTTGATCACGCTACACCAAAAATTCCAGAAAAATTAACTGACTATTATTTCGCGTGGAAAATATGGGATTCCTATTTGAAAAAACAAAGTTTTTATCGCTACATGACATACCTGGGATTTCATAAAAAAAAAAAATAGTGGAAAACATAGTTGTTATAGTAACTTAAAAATAAAAATCTAAATTTAAGCATTTTACGACCAAAAATGGGGGTGAGCATCTTAAACGAATCACCTTATATATATATATATATAATATATAGACATTCATATTGTTTGTAATATGTTAAATATATTCAAATAACATATACAACATCATATATATTATATACAGTCCAATCCAGCAATGTAGCAACAATCTAATAAATATTTATTAAGTCATAGTGCTATCATTTATCATTACTGTATAATATGACATTTATGATTACGTACATTATTTTATTTTTTTTAAGCATTGCGTTCTGTTTTCTAGTCGCATCTATAATATTTTAATAACATGTTCCATATCAACTGAAGTACAGTTGAATTATGTGCAGCACGTATTTATATAATTCCAGTATGTATAGGTAGTACATAACAATAATCAATAAGCTGTATGTTGAAATCACACAATACAGAACTAAATATTTTAATCCTATTAAAACAGATAATTTTTTCATACCCATACGAGTACAATAATGCGTGATATTTTGATCCAAAACATAACTTGTGTACAATTGTGAATACGATATATATCATCATGCTTTTATTTTGACAGCAAACCGAATGTATCCGAATACAATTATTAATAAACATTTTACTGGTACAATATAAAATATAGGTACCTATAATAAATTAACATAATATACACAAAATCAAATATTGATGGATATAAAGTAGGTGTTTTAAAAATCGAATTTTCACCGACTAGGCGTATAAATAATTAAAAGTTGGACAGTATTTATGAGTAATTTTTAGAAAAAAAATGTTCGTGAAATATAAATTGTATTAAGTTGTACGGGGAACCTGAAGTTCACGGGCATCAACTATAAGAAGGATGAGAGTCTACTTAATATATAAATATAATTATCAAGAAACACACAGTTTGTAACCAGCTTACAGTTACAACGAACAAAGTATAATAATAATAATAATAATAAAAATAAGGCTATATTAGCATTCAATTGATAGGGATATTATTCATATATAATATAATATCCTTCTCTTTGTACTCTTAATGAGGTAGATATTATGTTGTCTAAAGTTACATAAAAAAATTATATTCATTTGAACAGTATTATTTTAATTATTATAGTTAGTATTTTCAAGATAAAGTAAGTAGTATAAGTACGAATACCAGGAGAAATACTTTATCAAAGGTTCTGTTACTTGAAGCATACCTAAACTTCGTTCCAGAAAAATACTATAAACTTAAGACGACACCACACTCACGTGTGTTGCTTTCATCTCACAAACATTCAACATACTTAGAAAATTTGCGTTTAGAAGTTCAAATTTAAATGCTAGGTAAGCTTTAATATTAGCGTAAACTGACCCATCATCAAACATCACAAAAAGAACATTATCTGAATTTTGTTGGTCGGTTTTTCACAATGTTCAAGTTTTAAGCGACTTATAAGTATATGAAGTGTTACAATTTAAAAAACTTATTAGTCATTCGAAAATCAAAATATCGTAAAAAACTGCCTAATAAAGTATAGATTTTTTTTATAGATTTTTAGTATAGATTTTTTTTTATTATACGCTTTTCCCAACAAGTTTGATCATAGGTCAACCCACGCTAATAATAAAGCTAACAGCACATTAATTGAACTACTAAATGTAAATTTGTTATGTTGTACGTTTGTAGGACAAACACATGCGGGTATGCTATCCTCTTCATAAAAAATTTAAAAAATATTTGCATTATACATTCAATATATATATATTCAATGCAAAATGTAATATTATTGTAGTTTTATATATATGTCTTTCGGATCAGCGGATTCTGTAGTATTTTTTAACAACCAAAACATTTTATAGAACCGTATTAGGTGTACTAAACGTGATAATTTATTTGAAATTTACAATTTTTTTTTCTCGACAGGAAACGGCTTCCATCGTTTATAACGGTATTAAGTACTGTCAGATAGTATTTATCTGTTTTTTTTTTAAAAAACATTTATGAATAATTTCATCAGAATAATTTATACAAATATTTTCATACCTACTTTTTTCTTCTGTAAACCCGATTTTTTCGTATTGTGAAAAATAATAAATTAATTGTGTCAGTTCATACCTCTATAATATCCCAAGTGCCGGATTTCCAATAATCAGACAAATCGACAAATTGTTTGTCGTTGTATAACGCTAACGATACTTGATCGCCATTAAATGTCCAAGAGCCGAATTTCATAATACAAGTCTGTTGATCAAATGGAAAGTATGTGACGTCTATGGTGCATGAGCTCTGTGGACAAAAGAAAAAAAAATTGTAGTTTAAATTATAATTAATTATAAATTAGACAATTATAATCATAATAAAACGTTGGGTGTTTTTTTTATACATTTTTTTTTTGCCAAAGTATAGGACTATTTAATTAACGTCAGTAATACAATAGCTATAGGAATTCAAACGTGAGGATTTCTTATATTCTTATACGTTTTATAAGTATGGTACGATTATATATAAGTATAGGTACTACTGCAGTTTTTGCTATACCTAATATATATATTTTACTCGTTTCCAACCTCAAATCAGTGAACAAATGATGTGATTATATATTCAGATATTTGTGACATTGCTGTTCCTTAGGTTCTCAAGCAAAATAATGCATTTATTTACACCTATGCGTATTATTTATACATTAATTCACTGGAAAGAAATGGTATTATATCATATTTAAAGCTGTATAGACATTTTTTTTTTTGTAAAAAATATGTATTAAAATAAGTACATTATCTTGTCATTCCTCAGTATCGCGTTCTGTATACTGATATTATGCGAAGTAAAATATTTATTAATTTGTGTTTCTCTAACGTTTTCAGTACAGTGATTCTAATTGTTTTTTTTTTTTTTTTTTTTTAATACTGTCTTATTATATTAAGATTACTGATATAATTACAAAAAAATAAGTGAGTTCAAACATAAGTTCATATATAATATTATATTACACACTTATTATAGTATATTATATAAATTCTTAAATCTAAAACATTATCTTTAGGTATTAAATTCATAACGTCTTCGAGTTAGGTTGATATTTTCAAATTAAAAACAAATCTAATATATTATTAATGTTTTGAAGCATATACATCACAATGCATGAACATTTTTATTGTTTATACGGTTTTACATAGCCCTTTATTGAAAATACAATGCTTTTATTTATTTATACTAGATTTCATTCTTTACTCCGTATATAACTGAATCTGATGATGATTAATTTTTCATGAAGTTTACGTTACAGGATTGTCTAGATAAATTTAATGTCAGGCGCTTATAATAAATTTTACCTGTAAAATGAGATTGTACACCTTAATCATTGATGTGTATACATATATATATTTTAAACGTATTTGTTATAACCTTTTTTAATTTCATGTTAGTTATTGGGAAAATTTTAAATATGTGGATTAAAAAAAATGTTTTCGGTACTTTTTTTAATTGGTAAAATCATTAAATCATTTGATTAGGAGGCCAAGTGCGTTATTGGGGTAAGTGTTTTATCTCAATTTATATAATAGCTTTACTGGTATACATATTAAAACTGTAGAAAATACGTAAATATTTTTATGAAATATTACTCTAAACATGTTTTTATAAATAACAAAACTTTATTACAAATACATGATCATGTAGGTTTGATTAAATCATTTTTGTTTTTACTATCAACTTTTGTGTTACGACATCATAAAGAAAAATATTTGTATTTAATTGAAAATTACATAATAACGGATAATAATAAGTATGTTTAAGTTCAAATTATATGTACTGTGCGTGTTTTTGTTATGATTTTGATTTTTAATTATATTTTGTAATTCAATCGCTTTAATATTCAATGATGCACTTACCCCGTACAAACGATTGTACGGGGAAAATGATCATCATATTATACATCTGGGTAAGTAGTAAGTTCCGTCAGTTACTATATAAATACAAAAACATATATGTTGTCGTTCATAATAAATATTTTTGATTATGATAAAATAACAACATTTTTGTTTTATATGTACTTATTGAAAAATTCATTTTATATTTTATCAAAATGTTTATCTTATGATTAGTAATAAAAGATATTTTACTTAAAAAAAAAATGTATATAGAAATTATTATATTTTAACGCTCTTATACTGTTGTTCTTCCTATGCATTAATAGTGAAATATATATTCAGATATTGCACTTACTTCAAGTTACTATAGGAAAGTGCGTCATTTGAAATATTTTTAACAATTCTCCTAAAAATATATTTTTAAGCCAATAACATTTCTAGTACGGAATATGAATGGCTTATAACGAAAGAAAAAATACGATATTCTTTGCAAAATCATAAGCCTAAAATTTTGGGATGTATGAATAATATAAATTGAACTCTTTTTTTCTTGTTGACGCACTTACCCCTATTAATTTACCTACTATAAATTGATTTTTGTTGGAATGTCATCTTAAATTTTTAAAGGATGACTACATCGTAAATATCTTATTTATTTAAATTCACTAAAAAAAGGAACATATGGAAAGTTTGTTATTGAATGAATTGACTTAATAAGACTGATGATTGGTTGGCAAAATATAAAAATTTGGGAGCTCATACGTATTCATAATTTTTAGGAATGATAGCTTGCTTACCTTTACATTCTAAATTAATTTTTTTAATATATTGTCCTAAAATCCTATTTCATTTGATTTAAGAACGTATAAGGAAAAATGTTTTTTTCTTTTTAAGTAAACGGTCCAATATAGTTTTTTTAGATAAACAAAATATTTTGTTCGATAAAATCTTAATTTTAAATAAAATTAATTTGCATTTACATTTTCATGTTGCTCAATATTGATTTTCATTATATTTATTTATGTGTAATGCAAGTATAATTATGTTACCCCTCATATTAGATACCATTTGATTCCCGTTTAGTTATTGGTTATTCCTAAAGTGACTAAAGCTGTTATGTTATCAAAAGATCCCAAAGGCATTGACGATTCTGATTGACAACGACAAGTAGAGTCTACACACAGTACTGCATGATATAATAATCAACAAAGTGTCAAAGCAGTGCTTTTCGAGTTGTTTATAATAATTAATGTTTTGGTCGTAACTTATTTACAATGATGGTATAATGCTATAATGTAACATGGCATTATGTTTATTATAACGACAAAATATAATTCAGATATGTTTGGTTCACGCTATATAGTACACTGAAATCGTATTGTTTAACAGTTAGTATAAAATATTGTTTATTTCAACAATGTGCTGTTGTTATTTTTTTTACGTACGCAATCAAAACCATTTATTATAATATTGCGATTCGATTTGATATTGACGCACCTGACAAAGTGTAATATTGTAATGTTTCAGATACAATTGAACGCGTTTTATAACTTTTGAACGATAAAGACTATGCATTGAGAGCGGGTGAGAGACAGACAGTCAGAGAAAAAGAGAGAGTGAAAGAGAGAGAGAGAAAAAAAGACCGAAACCTTTTTCCGATTGATATCATTATAATATAAAGTGAACGAGCAGGACGAACAAAAAATTGTAATCGATTCGTGTACAGTTTTCGTATATATATATATGTATACGTTTTTGAACCTTAACACCGAATCACGTTTCGTGAAGTCGATTGGGCGACTACTACGACGTAGTTATACCGACAATATAATATATTGCTATCGCAGTATACATTACTTTTTTCTTTTTTTCACGTGCGATTGTGTGTGTGTGTGTGTGTGTGTGTGTGTGTGTGTGTGTGTGTATGTGTGTTTGTATGCGACTTACTCGGTATTAGCTTTTATTTTCTCATATAGAGACGAATCTTGCGATTCAGACAGGGCCTTAAATCGTGGTAGAAATCACCTCGAGGGGTTGATGAGAGCGGTTATGTGTGTATTTGTTTTACTCTCTTTTTCTTACCCTATTTCGTCGTCCTATATATTATCTCCTGTCGTTTAACCCAAACCTTTTCCTCCCATCTCACTTGCACTTTCTCATTGTACGCGTCCATTACTATTGCGACAGGTGCTGCAGCTGACCGAATGTAACGCCACCGCACGATGTGTGTGTATGTGTGTGTGTGTGTGTGTGTGTGTGTGTGTGTGTGTGTGTAAACGTGCGCTTGTTTGCGCGTGTGTACCTACGTGTGTGCAAGAAAGAGGTAGTGGGTTATTATTGATCAAAGGTCAAACAGACAACGGTGGGATGGATTGACGGCAGTTGAAAGGCTGGAAAATCGTTTCCGTGCACATCCCGTGCCACATAACAACCCCCCTCTCTAAACACACGCGTATATAATAGTGGTGACGGGGCACGGACGGCGAGTGAAGCGTGCGCGCGGTCCGACCACCCGCAACGGCTGCGTGTCATCGCACCCCCGCGCAAGCATTTGTCTCCGCGGGCAGCATTCATCTCGGCTGCGTGGTTATTATCGAATCGCGAAAAACCCAAACCAGGGATCCCATCACCGGCACTTAGCGGTTACTTAGCAAGTTACTAAGCGGAAAAAAAAATTTGAAATCGGTTGAATTTTGAATGAATGAGAGCATTTTATATTTCCAAAAAACACAGCAAATTGTAAAATCGTACGGTTTTTTGATTTTATTCGTAATCGTATTGGTTATTGTTAAATATCTTCAATTTAATCAGCTATGTTCATATTAATTTTAATTACATTTTAACTTCATTTCAGTTTAAATTAAACCTTGAATTATCTGAAAAAATGTTAATATGTGTGATATTTAAATTATAATTGGCATTAAAATATTTAAAATTACCAACCTAAATAATGATACCAATAACAATATTAATTTATTATACTTTGTTGAAGTCACTGCGGTGTCATTACTATTACCTAGATATCATAATTTTAAAATTGTATTTATGGATAATGCAGATACGTAGATTTTACTCTTTGGTTCTTTGGTTTTTATTATTTTCAAAATAAATAAATACCATTTCTACGTTATCGGATATTGTGAATTTAATTTTAATACTTATTTAACGGAAAAATTAAAATGAAATTAAAACTAATGTTAATTGAAGTTAAAAAAAAAATCTATGCACCTGCATTATCCATAAATAAAATTTAAAATGTTAAAATGTAATTTAAATTAATACGAACATAAATAGCTGCTGAAATTGAAGATGTTTAACAGTAATTAATACAATTACTAAAAAAATCAAAAACCGTATGATTTTACAATTTGCTGTGTTTTTTGAAAATATAAAATGCTCTCATTCATTCAAAAATCAACAGATTTCAAATTTTTTTTTCTCAGAGTAACTTACAAGTAATTCTACAAAGTGGTTATTTTCAAAAAAATTTTTTAAAAAATCAAAAAAAAATGATTTGTCGATTTTGAATTTTGGATTTTTTTAACCGTGGTAAAAGATGGGCTATAAGTCACATATTATGTTAAAAAAACGGAACTTCAATATCTGGATTATATTAAGAGTAATAACTACTGACTTTCCAATTAATTAACATACTGTATATAAGTAATAATTATAAATTATGATTTATGACTTATAGAACATCAAATATATTACAAAATAAACATTTTTTTCCGGTTTTTTTGCTTGACATATTTTTCAATAATAGCATCTGTGTTTACTTTGATATCTCTATGAACATGCTGAAGCACCAAACCACTAAACTTATCATTTCCCATTTTAGATATTAATCATGTTTTAACTCTAAAGAAATAATCAAAGCAATAAATAAAAAGTATATATTTGAATGTGTAAAACATGAAATTAAGGTTTAATGACTAGTTTATAATAAATTGTTTAACATTATTAATACAAATAAATATATAATTATGTTTTACAATATTAAAATCATGTCAAAAGTGTTACTACTGGGTAACTTCTTTTAATCAAATTACTCATGTCATAAATTAAAATTATCAAACATTCTCATTGTCAAAAAAAAACTTACAGATTATATGATTTCAAATAAATATTAAAAAAAAAAAAAAATTAAAGTTCACTTATCGCGCACTCCCCCCACCCACCGTAAAACCACCACTTGATACTATAAAATAATATATGAATATATAATTTCGGTTACAATTGCAATAACTTAAGTTAATATTTCATATAATAAATAGAAGTTGTCAGTCCTGATGGAGTACAAGTCGAAACATAAGAAAAAAAGTTTATAATGAAATAAACGCCGTCCGATTGCAAAAATGGGTCATTTTTTAGCATCATCATCTCAGAAGGTTGGTCTGCGTATTTATTTTATATCGTTGAAAAATGATTATTATTACAGTTTAGTTATGGGGAATAATATATTTTTATGAGTTGTTTCCGGTTTATATCAGATGGTTTACAGCACACAAAACTCGTTCGGTGGGGCACGCCATGATGTTCTCAATCGCACCCTGTCAAAGCAGTTCAGTGTGGTCGTGCTTTCTATCAGCCACGTGCGCAGTCTTGATACCGACCGCAAACGACCTACGCGGTACAGTTTCAGTTTATTTTAACGAGACGTGTCAAATTAAAGGCACAGCGATTTATTTCTCCTCTGCGCGGGCCACTTTGAAGAATACCTCTGTGACCGCAAAACGTCTGTCAAATTGTACCGATTTGTATTAGAATAGGGCCAGTAGGGTAGTAGAGAGTCGGTAGATTGCGACTTAATGATACATCTCGGTGTGTTTGAACGAAACAAAAACATAATGCGTCAAAAGCATAAATAAGTAATAAACAGTTTGGCAGATACATTATGTTCGTGTGCAGGGCTTGACAGGCTTACAATGTTCGACACAGGGCGTGAAGAAATCAAATGTTTTCGTCGAGTATTCGGTACTTATATTATTATACATTTTAAAACCAGACATCAGTGATTATTTCACAGGGTTTACTAGAGTGCATGCCTGCCCCCTCCCAAGGAAAAAATTATTATTTTTTTTAATACCATAAAAATTCACCAAAATGAGTTGTTGTTTTTTTTTGCACATCTTTGAAAAGTTTTGATACTTCCCTCTGCACGGGATAGAAGGCTGAAATAAACACTCATTAAAATCGTACTCGATATATCTCTCAATGAAAAAAGAAAAAAAACAATCGTTGTTGATGGCGGATGCCGGTCATGGAAACAGAATTTCTTCTCGAACCACATGTGCGAAAATTTATTATATTTCATTAAACGGCCGCCACTGTACCACTCTGACGATTGACGACGATCGCGCGTCATCGGGTGCGATTTATAGCAGAAACGACAACGACGACGATATAGTTTTTAGTTTTTACACGCACCACCCGCCTACGCGCCACCCTCGCCGAAAACCAATAACACCGTCGTTATAGCCTTACACATATACAGCAGCCGTCGACGCCAGACACGTGGTTTCGCGTGACACATTGGTCGTCTCGTCGTTATTAATTTTTCTCCATTTTTACACGTTCTCGCGTAAAATTCACGCTTCCACACACACACACATACACACACACACACACACACACACACACACACACACACACACACACACACACACACACACACACATACACACACATACTGTTGTAATACGTTTAATCGATTAAATCCATGCACACATCCTTTTCGTTCCTTTCTCGTCCTGTGACCAGTGAACACAGTACACGTGCATACTATATTGCATACTATAAGACGTCACGAAAATGGAAAAATCTCTGCAACTCCGTGTAAATATATAATGTTTAATGTTCGATTATTGTTATTATCGTATCGAATTGGTGTTACAGCCGTCAATAATTAACTAACAGACACTATAAAGGTGGATAAAATCGTACCGAAGGGATTTTTGAAAAATATGCTGGTCGAAAACTGATGACGATATTTCGCGAAAATATGTTAACCGTTTCCCTGTAATAACAAACAATAATATTATCATTACGACAACGAACACGCCATCACTTCTCGAGCCGGTTTGTTTTTAAATCGAATGGAAATAAATTTTTTTTTTAAATACACCGCTATCTAGGTACGATTTATACACCATTTAATATTGTACCCAGCCATTGTACAGGGACACCGCTGTTTATGGCTCAACCTAACCCAATCTAATGGGTTGAGATCGTCCATAAACTAAACTGTTCTTATTGTATTATTGGTTTAAAATTGTCGGATGGACATAAATATATTATGGTTAATTTTCCGCGTCTTGTATGATCAAAAATAATTTATAGTGATGTTGATGAAACGTTATAAAGCGAAATCTAACATATTTTATTTCAATCTTACCCCGAAATATCCTGATTGCAGACAAGGGCATCCACCTTTGAAAATCCAGAAGGGACATTGTGTTTTTTAATAATATTGACTACCTCTCAATTAACAAGTTTGTTATATTTTATTATTACAAACGTAATGTATGAATATATTATGCATAATGCATACATAATTCGAATAGTCTCTGCTTCGTCATTGTGGATCTAACCATGTTTTTACATGGCAAAGTGTACTAAATGATCTCTCAATAGTACATGTTGTTGGAGGTATGGTCATAATGTAAATGATGATACATTTTTTAATTGATGGAAAAACTTCACAATTATTTATTTATTTGAATATTTATGTTGTTTTACAAACATTATTATTATTACTATTTATATTTTGGTGGAGACGTGTTTTTGAAAATATAAAATAGGTATTAAAAATTATAATATGTGCAATTTATTTATTTAAATTATAGATATTATTTAATATTTACCATAATTAATGTATTTATTTAATAAAAATTATAATTTTTTATGTATAATAATCACAGAAAAACCAGGGGGGACATGCCTCCTCCTTACCACTCATTATGGATGCCCTTGGCAGCTTGGCTGCAGAGTTACTTATATTCATTGCTCAAAGCATAATATTCTGCTAAAAATTCATCAAGTTCAATTGTTATTAATGGCTAATGGTAACACCATAAACCTAATATCGTTTATTTTTTTGCTTTCAGTACGAACCATTGTACCTATCGTTCATACATTTGATGGAGTACAGTATGCTGTTTAGTATCGCATTGTATTTGATTTTAAATCAAAGAGTCGATTATTATTAGTGATGTTAAATAGTATTATAATTGCTTTAATTTTTTTTTTTTACACATAATAATTTATTTATTTTAGGTGTTTTAAAATTTTAAATAACATCAACGATGGCTTGATAAAATCTTAAAAATTAATTTTTAGTGACGTTGATTTTAATTAGTTTTCTATTCCTTTGTTCATGACAGATTTAAAAATAGTTTAACTTTGTTGAAACTACATATCTACACTTAGACATTGTTTTGTGTTTGAACTTAAACTTTTGACTATAATAGATTCGACGTCTTTTAGATGCACCTACCTATGTAATTTTAATTAAAATATCTGTAGAATTGTTTGAACTATTATATTGCATACGGGCCAACATTTTTTAAAAACTGATTTTATTTAAATCATGTCGAGTATAATATCAGTCAAATAAACGTAGGTTGAAAGCATTCATGTGAAGAACTCGAATTGAGTCTTTGGCTAGTTGGAGTAATGCCTTGCAAAGAACAATTATTAATAGTAAAAGCAACTGAAAGAGGACTGTTGGACGTTGGACCCTTCAAACTGCGGCTCAATCAGTTGATAAGAATAGATCCCGGATAACCATACCCTGTTTGAAAGTAGGTTGAACTGGAGGATACCAAATAAGCTTTTCAAAGAAGCACCGAGATTAAATTTACGTGCTATTTGTGAAATAAGCCCGAGAGACTTGAGAGCTTTAGAATAAATCTCCTCGACGTTAGGCATTGGATCTGCATAAATTTAAATTCAAGGTCATCGGTAGATAGATATACCAAACCAGGGTGAAAGAACATATTGTGATTTTTTGGTAACGTAACTAAAAGTTAATTTACTGATTGAAATGACTAAAAAAAAAACCAAAAAAATTACAGCTTCACGTATTAAAACAATCAAGTAAAGGCTAAATGATTTATCTTATCTTTATTGTAATTGTTTATTAAAATAAATGCTCTTGTTTCACCATACGCGAAGTTCTTGTAGCGTAAAGCAAAGCTACTAAAATTTAGTCTTATATTTTGATGTACTATTTGTATACATTTTATTCACTAGATAAATAAATGTATTATAATAATTTAGCATTAGTCTCCGATGATAAGCAGGTAGATAATATCTAGTATTGTAAAAGAAAAAAGTGCCTATGACTTATTAGGAGCTAATAAATATAAATTAACTGGGTATAATTAGTGAATGTGAGCTGCTTAGAATGATGTAAGACAAAGACTAATGAGTTTAATAAGAGTAAGAATAATAAGGTAGACAAAAAGCACCTTGGGAAATGCCATAAGAGGGGATAATGTCATTGGACATGTGATCATAAAACTTAACGGCGTTAAATCCATTGTTTGCTATTTACTAAATTGGAGCTAAATTAAGAGTTTAGGGGTTCATCAAAGTTTATTTCAATCCACACCTCTATGAAATTAATATAATTATCACAGTCGAACCTTGGTTACTTACACTCTAAATACTATAAATGTACACAAAAAGCATCAAATTACGTGAGGGTAAAAACATGATTGCATACCGCAGTCAAGCGGTGGCTAAGACGAAAATTACTTTGTTCGTCGATAAGAGCATACAGCTAATATAGAATATAGAGTATAGCTATAGACCTAAGTGACGTAAGAATAAACGATTCGAATGTTATAAAAAACATCCGAAATAATAGAAAAACTAGGATGATCGTTTCAGACTAATGGCAATAAAATATTTTAATTTAAGAGTACCTACCTAAAAGATTAAAGGGACTAAATTATAATAAAGATGAAGAGTTTTTGTGAGAGAAAAACATCTTCGTTGAAAGATTTATTGATTGGCCAAGTCTTGTTATAAATGTTGTAATTGTTAAATCCTTTACAAAAATACAATTTTAATTAATAAATGTAATATATTCTATATAGGTTCATGATTTATATTAATTGAAGAGATTAAGAGAAAACACCTCTAGGTAAAAAAAAAAAAAATGGTCTATTTTAAGTTTGAGTAACGAGACTAATAAGAAAAGTGTGAATGAAAACATTGAAAACAACTTTATTAATTAGGTACGTATTAAATATTTCATGCTTAAAATGATTTTGAAGAAATATGTTGTGTTTATCTAATAAATTTGACGGAGTTTTGAACTTATATCAGTTGGTATGTTATACCAACATATTCGTTTTAATTTTAATCTATTAATTTTTTTGTTGAATATTCGGTTTTTATGAATTAACCAGGTGATAGGTTCTTTAATTATAACTTTATTCTATTATTATTTATTGGTATTGCAGGATGTACCTTAGGTAATTGTTTCAAAACTGTTTTGGGTTATCTTAGTAATAAAACAGATCTGTAACATCTATTATTGCTATTAGTTATTTATACTTGTGATGTGTGTGAGTTCGAAAACAAATGATTTGAGTACTTATTGATGGTAATTTATTATTTCTGTAGTAATACCTTTACAATTAGTTGATCCGTTAACATTTAAAGAGTTATTGTACCAACTGTCATATTTAGATAAATCATATTATAGGTAGGTAATATATTGACAGATTATAATTTTTTATTTTAATATCCAACACGGTTTTAATATAAAAAAATATTTTTTATAATCTTATAACAACTGTTGTACGAAATGACATTTGAACATAAATAATGTTTTGTCAAAAGTATATGTATACTGTATACAATAGCCATTGGACGTGTTGAAAATGAATTATTAATTATGTATAAATTTTACAACATATTTCGGGTGCAATTTTCCACTCACGTAGGTAGTTTTAACATTTAATATATTTTATTTAAAATAAATACAAATTTGAAACTCATTGGAAAGGAGCTTATGATAAAATTTAACCAACCTAAATAATGGAAAAAAAAAAAAAACGGAACAAAAAAAAAAACCAATGCGCAGTTACAGATGTTGAATTGGACATTAACATGAATATCTATAACTTTTTAATAGTAATACTTCATCACACTTGTAAAAATATGCAAAATATACCTTAATTAAAATGTAATATAATAACATAATTTTGTATTAAATGAAAGTATTTTTTCTAATTATAGTTAAAAAAAAAATCTGTTTAAAGTAGGTACTGTATTATTATTCTGTAAATATATTTCATAATTTGTTGAAACAATTATATATATAATTATGCACATCAAATTTTTAAACAAAAAAACTCCTCACTTTACACAGAAATTAGAAACGAAACAAAATTATGCATTGTTATTTTATTATTACAACAAATACATAATTGTTTATACATAAAATTATGAATATTTTAATAATTAAATAAGTAAAATATATTGAATAATAAATATTAATATCGAAGTATGAATATAATATAGAAGATTATGGTTTTGGAAATTAAAATGTAGAAACTTCTATAATTCGTATAAAGTATTTTCAAGAAAATATCGGGTGTCTTAGTGACAAAATCATTTTGATTAGTATGCTATAAACTTAATTTTTATGTTACTTTATGAGACATGAAATAATAGTTCGCGATACAGGTTTACAAGACTTAAATGGATATAAATGCATATAGTTATGATCTAATATCTTGCAAGATATAATCATCAGTTGACATGATGGATTTCGTCATTTCTATTTGAGCTTAACACTTTTAGTCAGACAAAATCATTCAGCATTTCTGGGAGTTGTTGCTGAGGATGGGTTTTTTTTGTTTTTTTGTTATTTATTCACTAGACAACTATACTTCAAATTTATTTTCAACAGTGGAAAATTCTTTAGACTATGTTCAAATGACGATTATACATTATACAACTCAGAGGGTGGACTGTGTTTGCGCTTAAATGCCGTGTTTGCGCCTATACGCAAAAACCTCGATTGCGCTTAAAATACGTTAAAATACTTGTTTGCGTCCATTACGTTACAAATCAATAAATTTGGCAACAACGTTTTCCCAACTATTTTCACTGTGAAAT